>VURO01030185.1:0-14744 GCA_015108175.1 Pelvicachromis taeniatus | reverse complement strand
TTGATAAACTGAGCAGATATTTGAGGTTTACACAGCTACATTCTCGCCGGAAAATATGTTCAACGTTTATTTTGTGACCCAGAAAGAATAATAAGAGTAATATTAAAGCTAACTAGCCACAGACATTGTTGAAAACTGAGCAGGGCCGTGCTATGAATTCTGGGACACAGCTTCTTCTTCTTCGGGGTTTAACGGCAGCTGGCATCCTTGTACATGCAGTGCTGCCATCTTCTGTTTCAGTCTGTTATTACACTCTTAAATCCTACTAATTCTTGCATCTTTTGGGATCTTACAAAGCTTCAAACGACGTTTCGACTATTAAATTAGCCATCGACGATTTTGATAGTCGATGTAATTGTGACTAGTCGACTAATCGTGGCAGCCCTAATAGACAGTAGTTACAAGCATTTTTTTTTTTTTTAACTCTTAAGGAGTGTTAATCGGTTGTAACTGGCTTTGCACAGTTATATAACAAACTATACCAAATCCCATAGAGTCCCACAATGTTCTCCTAATTCTCACTTTCTCAGTAAAATATATTTACACCACTATGGCGGTTATGTTTACCTGTCCTAGGTAAAACAGGACATGGTACTGTGTGATAGTAGATATTTTCTTTCTAAAACAAGTGTTGTAAAAAAAAAAAATAGCTCTTCCTGCTCCTTAAGTGATTAATCAACTAATAGATAGGTCATTTCTATAGTTTAAATAAATCTGTAGTTCAAATTCGGGTATAGCTGCTTAAAAAGTATGACATCTGAGGCAATTCTTGTACTCAGGTCAAAAGCGATCATACTGTGAAGTCAATAAGGGTGACTAAGGTGGGAAAGCCTTTAATAAAGCTTTACATCTATGTCGCATCCCAGATGGCTCTGAGATACAGGAACAGGAAGTATGACATGTGCACCATTATGTTTGACTAACAAATTAGGTGCATTTATCAATAAACCGTCAGTGCTTAAGCTGTTTGAGCAGAAACCAAACTGATGCTGAGACTGGCTCAGCTGAAAAACAGGAATGCAACTTGGAAAATCAGTTCCAGTTTTGCAAGACATCTCTTCAGAACAACAATGTTTCAGACGCTACAGTAACGCTCCACCTATTCAGCTTTTGTTTAAGTATCGAGAAGGAGTGGGAAGAAGTACACACCTACTTAATCTCACACGTCTCATAAGTAAATATTCATCCAGCCTTCTTATTCATATAAGTCTCAAATACAAAAGACATATTTGTAATAAAACAATATATTTAAACTACAAGTCATTATGTTCTTTTTACAGCTTTACTTCAACATGTCAAAGCCAAGTGTCTCCAGTTTCACTAATTGTGAGCTCTTGATAAGAATGAAGCAGGGAAAGAGACATTCACTGAAGTTCAACATCTTTGTCTTGTTTGTATCTGATAAAAACACATTTTTTTTTAGTGCTTTATGTTTGCACATTGTTTTAATTTCGCTCTCTTAAAGTTACGTTTTCATTTTTTTTTTAATGGTTTAACAGAAGAACAGAAACGTATACATTTTCCTCTGATAACTCGCAGTCTCTTATCATGAGACAGACACTCTGTGACCTGAAGTCATCTGCAAAGCACAACAACACCTCTACTTTTTTATTCCCCGGGGAGAATCAGAGTGTTACAACACATCCTCTACTTTTACCAACACACTGCAGACCGTGTTCTCACTTGCATCACAGCTTTGGTATGGCGTGACAGCTGAACTAAACAGCAACAGAAGGCAAACGGATGTCCAAAGGACTGCAGAAAACAGTAATCATTGACCCATAAATGCGCCTGTGGTCTGGATGGTAGTGCCTGTATTATTACTGATGACTCCACCTGTGTGAGCTGCTTCCTTCAGGAATGTGTTACAGGACTTTCCACTTACATATCAAAACAGCTGAAAAGCAGCTTTTTCACACTCTGCTACTGTTACACTCACACATTACCGTATTTTTCGCCGTATAAGACGCACTTTTTCTTCCCCAAAATGGGGGGGGGGGAGTTGGTGCGTCTTATACGACAAATAGACATTTTGCCTGCATTAAAACTGCTCCTAACTTTGTGTGGCGCTTGCTCGCAGTCCTGCCCTTCCTGCTCCATACCCGTGATTGAAGGGCAGAAGAATTGATCCGCCAAAGCTCCGCCCCCGAATCATGGGTGCCGTTTATCAATCGCGGGTCCGGACTTGTGTTCTCGGCAAGACCGGACTTGCCGAGAACGTGAGTCCGGACCCGCGATTTGTGCAATTGGAACACCAGCGTACTCGATGATGTCACAGGTCAGGTGAACGTGACCGGGCTGGTCTCGCGAAATGAATGACGGGTTATTTGGCTCCACCGAGTCCAATAAAGTTTTATATAAACTTTATTTATCACACTTTAAACATACAGTTAGAAAAAAACAAAGATCACTTAAAAGATAACATTGTAGTATTACAATTAAAAGCAATGAAAGTGACGGGGACAATGACATAAAAAGTAAGTACAAAAGAAAGATAAATAAAATAAAAGGAACAAAAATAAATTAAAATAAAAATACAAGTCCACACAAGTCACCACCGATGCATGCTCGATAAAATGGGCAGAGGCAGCGTGTGTGGTGTGTGTGTGAGAAAGTGTTTTACAGTATTTGGTTCAGAATCTTTTCTTTAAAATTAGGTGCGTCTTATTTTCCGGAGCGTCTTATAGGGCGAAAAATACGGTATATACTATTGTTAATTTTTATTTCATTAATTAACTTATTTTTGTCTATTGGGTGATTATTTATAAGGAAACCCTGCCTGTGTTTTCTTTTTTTTGTGTCTTCTTGATTTTGAATCTTAATACCATGCCATGCCATTTATAAAGCACTTGTTAAAACAACCAGAGATTATCAGGAGCTTGATTTTTGTAACATCCACCAAACTGCCAGTGACCTGTTTAAGGTAAGGGCACATATATATATATAGCAAATTACTTGGAATTCTAACCTATATGGAAAAACCAAATGGACATTTAGGAGACATAAACATAATAAACAGAGTTAAAAATTATTCGATTCTGTTGGTTTATATATGAAAAGGGGAAAAAAAAGCACAGCAGCCACCTGTGATCGATCTGGATCCTTCATTTAAAGAGGAATAACTCTGGTCTTTGTTAAAACAGCTTCCTGGTTCACACAAATGGTTCCAGAGTCGCAATGTAAACATGTTTAGGTCCTGCAATCATACTTGTTCTAATAAAATAATGATAATTAATTAAATTGTCTCTCGTAAGAAAGTTGCTATTTGACAAAGTCAGCAATCCTAATTTCTGAAGTTTTACTCTTTTGCTCGCTCAGTTTCGCTGATTAGATCTGTTCTACCTGCAGGTACAATCACATTATAGATCTATTCAGCTGTTTGTTTGGACTGATTCCAGCTCGGATTAAACCTGCATTAACTGGTTCAACCGGTCAGACAAAACATCGGAGACATATGGCGCAGAACGGCTGACAGTATCTAACTTGGACAAAATGAAAGCAACAAACATAAAGATAGACATGCCAGGCGGTAGACAGGTATGGGGAGTATGACACTATCGTAGTGATGCTTTCGTAGCTTCCACAGCCAATCAGAAGGACACACAACATTTCAGGAAGCAGTCGTTTACAAAGTCTGATCAGAATGCTCTGAACTGAAACCTACACAATGAACCTGCACAGCAGACAGTATGGGTCCTCCGTTTAATACAAAGATGGATGACAGCTCCAGAAATGGATTCAAACTTTTCTCATCTTTCAGTGGACATTTCTTTTTCTGAAGAGTCTTGGACGTTTTAAGAGATCTCTTCAGAACAACAGTAAGTGGTTCAAAAGAGCCTTAGACGTGACTTAGACCTGCTTGATTTCTCCCTGTTTTCACACTCTGGTTTTCACCAAGAAGGTTATGTTTTCAATAGAGTTTGCATTGTGTGTACCAAAAGTTTCAGTGAATTCTGATAAAACCGTAGTTTCAGAGCACGGTCGTGTTAGCAGTTCATTCAAATCTGCCTCACAAAGGTGTTCAAGGTCAACTTAATGATTTATTGGTTGAAAAGTATTATACCTTGGAAAGTATGATTCTTTAAAGTGTCACATGTACTGTCAACATATAGAAAGTACTGTATAAAGATTTAAAATATCATGCCACATTTGACCTCTGACCTCTCGTTCAAAATCAATAAACCGATCTATCTAATGTTAAAAGTGATAATAATGTTATAAATATTAAATATTGTGGTCAGTTTATAATTTCAGGGCGATAGTTTTGTACTTTTTAAATATTCTTTTTGTTTTTCTCGGTTCTTTTAACACGTACTGTGAAGAAGTTTGTAGTTCATTAAAAATGAAATGTAAAATTGAGATCAGAGAACATCCGCCCCACAGGCATTCACTTCATAAATGTTGCCAGTACAAACAAGTCCAGTAAAAAACATTGATTTAAATAACTCCATGTTTTGATAATACACAACACACTTCTAAGAATCACACAGTAGTAGTATGATCCTTTTTGTGCATGTATGCACACATGCACGTTCATGCACGCGCATGCCGTTCGTCTTTGAGGACGAGGGAAGAGGCAAAGAGATAATAAGGAATTTTTAACTCTTTCTTTGGAGGAGATCAAAGATGTGAACAACAACTGCAGAAAGCCTTTTGTTTTGTTGACTGTATTTGAAAAGGTACCCGAGCTGTTCGTTTTCAAAGACGGCTCTCAGTGCCCCCCGACGGGCATCTCTCTTCATGAATGAGATAGGAGAAATGAAGGTGTTGTTGTAATTGCGGAGTGAGCATTTTGAGACAAACAACAGACTAACACCTCTGGCATTCTCCCCATTTCCCAACATACACTCACAAGGCCCGCACCATCTGTTTAACGGCGTAAAGTATAGTGTGAAACAGAGATACTTAAACCAAGTGACATCAAAGCACAGTTCTTAAGAAATGTGACCAATACACCAAAGAAATTCCTACAAAGCTGCTTCCAACACACGCACATTTACCGTTCCAGACAAGCGTCCAAAAACAAGTAGGTCATCCTATAAGGCTTCTCCTTAGTGTTAGAATAAAACAAGAAGTATAAAAGTAATTCCTGTTTGTATAATTTCACACTGAAAACTGAAACTTTTAACAGATAAACCTAATTAAAAGACCCCCCCCCCCAGGTGCGCGGTACGTGCAAAAGCAGAGGTATCAGTTCTGGCAGGGAGGGGGGCATGTGCGTGCATGGACGTGCGTGTATGTGCACAAAAGGGATCAGTAATATACTACCCACATTCTACAATAGTACCGTATTTTCCGGACTACAGAGCGCACCTGAATATTAGCCGCACAACTTGAAATTACGAAAAAATCATATTTTGTTCATACATTAGCCGCACCAGACTAAAAGCCGCAGGTGCGCTAGCGGGCTAGTAGCACTAGCGAGCGGGCTAGTAGCGCTAGCGAGCAGCTAGCGAGGGCTAGTTGCTAGTAGCGGCGGTGCACGGCCTGCCTTGCAGGTGGAGGGCAACGGAGCGACTGCTCCACCAGCCTCGGAAGAGCCCCCCAAAGTTGGCCGTGCCCTGCCGCCCGACCGACCCAGCCCTTAGAGCCAATCATTATCCCGAAATGGATCTGACTTGCCGACTTCCCTTAGCTACCTTGTTCTAACATGCCAGAGGCTGTTCACCTTGGAGACCTGCTGCAGATATGGGTACAGGGCCAGCGAGAGCCAGCTTGCTAATCTAGTCTCTTTTTTGCGCTAATTTGTACGGCACTACTTTGGTTGGCGGACGGACATGTGACCAACATATCACTCTTTTCCGTGTCTGATCACATGCCTTACAAACCAAAACAAATCCTCTTACGATGTCACAAAAATCATGAAAAAGCCCTAGAAAAGCCGCACAAGACAATAAGCCGCAGGGTTCAAAGCTTGTGCAAAAAGTAGCGGCTTATAGTCCGGAATTTATGGTAATACTAATAATAATAGTCATAAGCCTTTTTGACAATTTTCAACCAATGAATCACAAAGTTGATCTTCAAGACCTGGAATTTCTTCTCATGTAGTAGATTCAAGTTCTGTGAGTCACTAAAAATAGCAACCTCCTCAGACATGGTCTGTTTGACATTGTTGTTTGTCTTTATTTTTGTCTCTTGAGTTCAGATTTTGTTGTTAGACAGCAAGCTAATGCTGCTAATGCTAATGTTGCTCGGTCGAGTGAGTGCAGAAAGTGCTTCCTCTTCTATGTTATGTTTAGTGGTTATCAGGGCACGCAACGACAATTCAGAGGTCAGGCATTGTAGTTTTAAAAACATATGATCAAAACTTAAGGTTAGATAATATGTGGGTTGATCACATATCTATATATAAAAGCTAGCTATAGCTACTGGACTTGACTTCTTGGGGCTCAATTAGCTCTTGCTTCCACACTGCTTAGTAGGGGCTAGCTCAAATTTTAGCATCAGTGCTTGTGTGTCATATGCCATAACCTTTTGGAATTGATCACATAACCTTGTTTTAGTGGTGTTATTCACAGGGTGTTCATTTTATCTTTCTTATTTAATATTCTGAAAGTAAATAAACAATTACAAGAAAAACACTAGCTATGACACTAAATGATATAATATATTCAGTCGGACAAGAATAATGTCTTAATGTCTTTCCAGTTTTGATTCATAATTATGATGCCGCTATATGTATGAATACACCAATATGAATAATAATAATATTTTTACCGTTGTTATTTAAATATCTGCTCTTTTATGACAACGCTAACAGGGAAATGCAGCATAAGTATGGTCTAAGCAGCCAACGGTACTCTATTTAAAATGAACCTTGCGCCATGATATCATAAACATCATTGTGATCTCAGAGAACTGAACGGTAGAAACTGTAGGACATTTTGAACAAGTTGTAGTTTTGGCGCTTCACGAATTTCACGACCACAAATTTTGAGTGATAAGTTAAAAATAAACAAACAAAAAAAAAACGCTACGGAGCTTTATGGAGTACAAATGTAACATTTGATGTAACATTTGTAACAGTGGCCGGAGAGCAAATTCTAAACACAACTTCGAAGAAATAAGATCTTCTTTAGTTTTATAAATGCGCATAGATTTTGTGATAGTAATATTTAGATAATATATAAATACATAAATAATAATTAGCATATCTTAAGTCGGTTCTTAAAACACATGCTATAAAACCACACTGATTATATTAGATTCCATTTTAATGCAAAATTGTGACGGGTAATGTAAAGGGTAACGTGACACCCTGGACTCACATAAGCATACATACTCACAAAACCACAATGTGTTGACACAGCAGCACAGTAGCTCACAGAGTGTTGTGTCCTTTTCATTTAGTGCCTACTCGGATCAATTCGCTTCTGCTCCATCGATAAAAAGTGACAAAAACAAACACAGAACTAAAGCGAAAGAGAATCTCCAGCTCTAATCCACAATTAAAGAGGAAGAATTTTGTTCTTTGGTTAATAAACCTCTTCCTGGTTTACACTGAATGTGTGTGTGTTGTAGGTTGCCACACCTTATAGACACACCCAGTGGTTGTCTGCTTAAACTGTTGGCAGGTTTGGACAGGTATAGTATAGGAAGACAGCTGAACGTACCTGTCTCAGCTGAGTGGTCCTCAAGGAGATGGCCATCTTTTAATTATTCATTTAAAAAATAGGAAACAGCTACAATAGTTTACATTTTTCTTCTCTTTCAGTGGACATTTCTTTTTCATCCGGATGTTTAGACGAGTCTTTGATGTTTTAAGAGATCTCTTCAGAACGACAGTAAGTGCCTGAAATATTGACCCAATGAGAAAACAATTAAAAGTTAATTTTGAAGATGTCCTAAAACATGTACCTCAGTCATAGTTACATTTGCTTCTGTAAAGTGACAAACACAATTGCTTTAACCAGTTCAGAATTTTATACTGACATTTGAATGTAACCAAATACACAAACATTGAGAACACAAGCTTTTAAGTACAATTGTCTAACATTGTTCTCTTAATTAGTTTGACATATTTCCAGGCTCGTCTCTTGATAACTAGGTGTGTTTGCTTCTTCTAAAAACATGGACAAAATGGAAGGTGAGAAGGTCAACATATAATAATCAAATCAACACTGAGTCATTCACATCAAGCCTGAAAAAATCATAATAATACACATTTATTTTCTTTACCAGATTTTCGGGTATTTGGAAACCTTGAAATGTTTTAAGGCATTTATTTTATGTATGCATTTCATCATTTCTGTTCTTCACAGGTGCACATCAGGTATTCAGAGATGTTGCATCACTGATGGCCCTTGCTGGTGATAAATGTGTGTTTTGCCAAAAGAAAGAACATGCAAATAAGGATCACCTTCACAAAAAGCATCTCAAAGATGGGATTTATTTTTTGGAACAAAACCAAGGTAAGGACAAGATGTTTGTGTAAACAAAATGGACTTGTGGAGTACTACACTTTACTCTTCAGTTTAGTATTTGAATCTTAGATTTGTACTTTTTAAATATTCATTTTGTTTTCTCGGTTCTTTTTAAACTTACTTTGAAGGAGTTTGTAGTTCATTGAAAATTAAATGTAAAATTGAGCACATGTACTGTGCTGTTTAAACGTGTAACAAATGTACTGTATAACAATAACCTACAGCACACCAGAAAAATATAATCGGCCTAACTTTTGGGCTAAGGTGCAGTGACACGGCTTTAACAAGAAAAAAAGTCAGTCATTCATCGCCATCTTCGTGCACAGGCTTCTTCCTGTGCACTAAAACCACCAAAGTCCTCTTCTTCAGTGTCGGAAAGTCTCTTTTTGGTGCTAATTCGTACGGCACTACTTTGGCTAGCGGATGGACATGTGACCAACTCTTTTCCCCCGTGACTGTCTGTCTGATCACATGCCTTTCCGCAAAGCAAAATGGTGCCACACAACAGCGAAACAAACCCTCTTACGATATCACAAAAATCATGAAAAATCCTTAGAAAAGCTAAAGAGTATAAGCCGCAGAGTTCAAAGCTTGTGCAAAAAGTTGTGACTTATAGTCTGGAAATTACGGTAGTTTCAACAACGTTTTACTACAACAACTTGGGGAAATTACTTTAAATTCCCTCGACTGGCCTTTTTGGTCATTGGATTACCAGCATGCCTTTCTCCCCAAGATGTCAATGACTAGGTGACTTTGTATTAACCGTGTCATGTACTGAAATGCATTTATTCGCCTGTTTTTCAGAGAAATTTGTGGTGGCCTGCTATTGCAAGGATGCCAAACGAGCAGTGAGAAGCCATTATCATTGTCCGTTGTGTAATTATGCAATGTTAACACGATCTGCAATCTTCATCAAACATTTAAAAGACAGACATGGTAAGAGTTCTGGTATGGCATCCACAAATGTCCAAAAGTCGTATGCTGAGAGGACAAAAAACTTCTCAGCATACAACGACCAAGGGGGGAAAAAAGCTGCATTATTTTGCTGAACATCATTGAAACATGTTCTTTTTTAATAGATGTCTTTAAATTTAAATATATGTAGTGGCACTGCAATCTGAATGGTGCGTTATACCCATTTCCCAGTGTGTACACTCACATGCAACAGGGGGGATTCCACCACACGTGCCTAGCCCCACAACAATCGGCCGTGCCTCCACTAAAGCAAAACACCCAACAAAACCTATAAATCAAAACATACAAAACATCACACAACTCAGTAAATGACATATAAAAGAAACAAGAACAAATACACACTCTAAGATACAATTGCTTTTAAAAGCATGAATAAAATATAACAAGCAAATAAGAGTAAATACAGAAAAGCCGTAATGATCCACTTGGTAAAATAAATCCGTTGGGCATCTTTCTTGGCCTTCAAACAAAAATTCTGATTGATAAAGTACCAAACGGGACAGGCAGAAAAATAAAATGTAAAGACATCTGTTTTATTATACCATTATATAACATACTCTGGGCCTTAATTTTCCCAATTTCTTTCTTTTGCAGGTATCACATCAAACAAAAAACAAGGTAATTTAACACACTAAGTTGAAGTATTTTATGACTATACTGTGTAGATTTTGCATTTGAAACAAAAACTAAGTCATACTTTTAAAAATATACAACCAGAAATGATTAAAGTAGCTGTGGGTTTCAGCCAGTATTCTTCTACTCTTTATCAAAATTCTGTTTCAGCACATTTCTTTTGACCAAATGACTCTTATTATAAAAGAACTGACCCACAAGGCTTAGCACTTTCTAACAACACTGATGCAGTTAGCTTACAGTCACAGTTGTTTCCCATCTGTGAACCCAAACTTGTGCAAATATGTTGTAGAAAAGCAACATCCGTCCACGAGCAATGATTTATTTTAGAATGAAAAAGAAAAATATTTAATAGTTTTTAGATTAATGCAAATAATAGCTGTTTTTTGTTGTTTGTTTTTTGCACAGAAACTCCGAGCTCTTTAAAAAGAAAGGCTGAAAATATTAGCGATGATTCCCCAGAGGACTCAGATTCAAAGCCTGAACAATTTCTATGTACCCCCTGCACAGCTATGTTAAGTACACAGGCACACATAAAAAGAGCCATCACAGAAGTGCATCACGTGGACTCTGCAACGATGACATGTATTGATGTTATAAATGGCATTTATGTCACACCAGAACATGCAGAAACTGAAGACAGCCCAGCTTACCCAGTTCATGTTATAAAGTCTGCTAATCCACCACAAATAGACTGTGAGGTTGAGAAGTGTCGCAGGTTCATGCAGATGGCTCGATTTTCTGGAAATCCAGGAAAAGAATGTGTTCATTTAGAAAGAACCAAAAATGCAAGACCATATGTTAAGCCAGGAGTCCTCACATCAAAATCACTTCAGGACATGTTGAGCAGAGGGATAATATCATCTGAGTGGGGTGCAAAATGCGAGGCGCTCGACACTACTGCAAAACAATGCGGTGTTGATAGCGTGTTTCCTGTATGTCATGACGATCAGGGAGCCTCACAACGGTGGTATTTTTTCTCAGTTTTTACAAATGAAACTGACCACTGGTGTCAGTTCCAGAGGACAAGGGTGACGTTTGATTCAGTTACAAGAAAATGGAATTGCCAGTGTCAGGGAACTGGAAGACCTCAGCAATGTATCCACAAAATGATGGGAATGTGGTGGATTTTCCAGGAGACATCAGACAACAGTGAGACCTCAAAAAATAACTCCACAACAAAAATATGTATAATGACAGAATATATTTACACCAAAAAGCGCATTCCACACCCGAAAGAACTGAAGTTAGGTACTCAAGAGAAAAAACCACCGCCATCTTTTGTTCCTTGGGAAAACACCTGTCCCTACTGTCCAGGGCCCACCCCTCCTCAACTTAATGCCTCAGAAGTTATCACCAACCAAGCTGTGATATATGGACTTAGCAATTTCCAAAAAGGTAAGTCACAACAAAAACAAAACACGCAAACAGTGTTATATGGATGCCTTTAGCATACATCTATCTTTAACATATCACAACGTACTTTTCTTTGATTATCAGGTGTCTCCGTTGCTGTGAAAGAGTGCCCACGGTGTGCTAACACTGTGAGATTTCAGGAGTATTCCTCTGGTTTCCACAATTTTAACAACCACATCTTAATAACACTGCCTCTATGTGAACTCCTGTTGTCAGGTTTGGAGGTAAGCCAACTAACAACGGATTGTGGAATCTGCATTACAGGAAATTTATTACAAATAACAACAATAACATAACATATCCTTGTTTTGAGAAAATTTAAAAGAAATCTCAAAATGTTTGGAGATTGTAAACCAATTCTATATGTTATTTAATTACAGAACAAGACAACCAGTGGGCGCATGCTGGACACTCTGTCGGTACTTAATGGCAATCGGTACCATCACCAAATGGTGAGGAGGGCCTTCCACCACTTCTTGTCATTATCAGACTTTGACTTCAACTTCTTTTGCTACCAGTGTGGACACCACCCAGCTGTGGTTGTGGCAGATGGTAACTGGAAAGTAGGCTTTGATTTACCTTGTAAGGATATTGTCTAGTCTCTTGGAAATTTCTGTGATGAATTTGATAAAATTGCATTGTTAACTGTGTTTAATTTCATTTGAAGTTGGATCATTTGAAAGGCCAGATCCAGATACCATATCTGACAAGGATCTTGAAGTAGATATCGTCAAGGCATGGACAGATCTGGACAAATTAATTATAGCAGACGGCCTTATAGCAGGTTTGTTATAGTGTGAGTACTTTACACACAATAGTTTTAGGACAGTCTAGAATTATAAAGCACTACACTATCTCTATTATGAATATTTGTACAACTCAAAAGCCTGTGTCTTCCAAATAGGAACATCTATTGCAAACCCATACTGCAAATCTGTTCACCAGTCCACTTTGGCACTGTGGATGGGAGAGCACACTAGAGTTGGGGATATCCTTCCTAAAACTGAGATTAAAAAGGCACTGAAAGAAAAATTTGATGGGGACAAACATCCACCAGAACAAATAAATGACAACATAATGCTTCAAACCATTGACTCAGAGAAGGTATTGTGGTAATCAAATTTTTATTGATTGATTTTTTTTTTTAACATTTACTTTTGTCCTTACTTTTTGTCATTGTTACTTCTTTTTATGGACCCCCCCCCAAAAAAAAAAAAATGAATTCCAGAATGCGTTGGGTGTGATTAATGGATTCAAGGAACTACACCCAAAACCTTCCAAGAAACTACAAAAAACAGGTGATGAGGCTTTTTTTCTATTTGAACATCCTCAAATTTCAAAAAGTACTTTCGATATATAATTTTTTTTGTCATTTATTTATTGTTTTAGGTGGTATACTTCATTTCTCCTGTGTCCACGGTGTTGTGTATTATATCAACTTTCTCTTCTGGATGGAGTCAGCAAGGGACCATGCAGATGGCTTGCTAAGTTTTAAGCACTTTCCAACCTGTTACATTTCTGATGTGGCTGGTGAGGTTGCCATTCACACTAATGACCGAACTAATCAGAAGTTTTTTCAGCCACACAATGGAAGACTTTGCGCACCAACTATAGATAATCTAAAACTAAGAGGCAAAGATGAACTAAAGGTTGAAATGCAGTGGGTGAAGAACCTCAGATTCCCATTACCAGTGAAGTTACAGCCAAATACAAATAGAATGGCAGCGCTACATCCAGTCACAAGGACATCCGACAGGTATTCACTGTATGATCAATTCCACCAATTAAATCAAAGACTTCCAGAGGATAAGTTACGAAGCCTCGCCATCTGCCCTACACTTCGACGAGAAGTCAACTCTACAGCAGCAAAACAGTTCAATCAAGAGCTTGAATCCATTTGGCATTCCTTGTGCCAAATGAATGAATCACACTTCAAACAGACTGTGAGAGTATTGATTGACCTACACAATGAAAAAATTAACAGGACGTTTAAGGCTGAGATGGAGGCTTTAGGCAACACACAATTGTCTGTTGGACTGCATGGCATGTTGGGATTTCATACTGCTGGTAGGTTTGACTCATATATGATATAATAATAACTCATAAGAATATCACAGTTTTGTAAGTGCAATTAATAAGGTGGCTTTGGCTGGAAAGGTAGAGCTGGTCATCTACTAGTGAGTAGGCTATTGGCTTGATCCAAGGCTCCCTTAGTCAATGGTGTTGGTTGGCGTGTTTGTGTGTGTGGAAAAAAGCACTTGAATGATTTTGTGAGATCAGGCCTTCTAGTAAGAAAACATTTTGAGTGCTTGAAAAACATGAATTTCATTGTTTAAACCATAAACAACGTCATTCCTCTGTTTTTTATTAGAGGGGGAGGAACACAGTGTGCTGAAATCCTCATTCATATCACAGTTATATGCCACAAGTGATGATGACGAGGTAAAAAAAAAACTCTTATTCCACTTTGATGTTGTCATAAGGAACATTATTAAGTTATTAAGAGTTAGTATGCTATCTTTCTGTGTGCATAAAGGACAAACTCAAGCAGCTACTCTCTGGATCCCGTGATGAAAATCAAGCCCTGGCTTATGTCTCACAAAGATTTCCAGTCTCAATAAAAGACATTAGCAGCATTTGCCCACTAGACTTGTTGCTTCAGTCAACATTGTTATCGCCATGGATGACAGATGATGTAAGTGTTGAAAAAAATATGTATATACAGTGGAACCCCAGGTTACCCGATTTGCACGTAGAGAAATGAGATTAATCCGTTCCAACCCTCACAAAAAGTCCCCAAAATATCATAAATAATGGAAAAATACATGTTTTTAAAGAAGAAGCAAACATCAAAATACTGTTTTAGTAAATATAGTTAAATAAAAGATAAACCAACTTAAGCGTATATAACCTTACCTTGGTGGCAGTTAACGCAAAGTTAACCTTTGCAGTTACCGGAGGGCGGCTGAGGAAGGAGGGAGGGCGAGAGGAGGCATGATACGTACGGTACACGTACGGTAAAACTAAAACAACACTTTCTTAAACTTCAAACAAAACTAAAATTGCACTTTCTTAACTGTACGGGACGTACGGACGTGAGCCAAGCAGGTGTCATCATAAAGGGATGAGCCTTGAAACGGCTCTGGGTAGAAGTTTCCGGGTAAGGCGAAGCGGAAACTAGCGATTGTTGTATTCTTGTCTCATTCACGACAGACTCCAGAATATCTATTATCTACCCAACGGGGTAGTAAGGTTTATTAATAAGTCAGGTGACTCAGGCTAACTGTCTGCCATGTA
>VURO01030182.1:0-11095 GCA_015108175.1 Pelvicachromis taeniatus | reverse complement strand
CAAGCGCACTCGTCCACACAGGTGCACACACGGGTGTTCAGAGACACAATTTACACTTTCCCTGGCTGCTGTTTTGGAACACATTATGTGCTGTCAGTTCTGCATACTGCACAACTAATATTCAGTAGTTACCATCAACCTCTGTTAGTGCTGTGGTCCGCAGAGTGTGTTGCTCTGCATTACATTATTGTGTTGTTGTCGTTTCCCTTTGCTTTTTCCAACAGGTGATCCAGTGGACGTGTTTTTTGTTTCTTTCTCTTGCTGTCCCTCTCCCCCTCTGTTTTTCTCCCCCTCACTCCCCTTCTTTCTCTCTCTCTCCTTTTCCTGTCCCCCAATCATGTCATGTCTGTAACAAATGAAAATTAAATAAATAAATAATAACAAAGGTCAATAAAAAGGGATCACTAAGGCAAACTAATGGTCCTTTTGATAGAATAAAATCCGTTGGGCATCTTTCCTGACCTTCAGACAATAATTCTGATAGGTAAAGATCCAAATGGGACAAAAAATAAATTAATTAATTAAAATAAGACACAATCAGCTAAAGAGTAGCATCTCAGTGAGATATAGGAACTTATTTTTAGACAGTGAATCTTGAAACTAGAGAATTTTCACTTAAAACAAGTGAAAGGTTCTCTAGTTTCAAGATTCACTGTCTAAAAATAAATTCCTATATCTCACTGAGATGCTACTCTTTAGCTGATTGTGTCTTATTTTAAGTTTGATGAGATTATTTTGACTAGAAATAAGACAAATATACTTGGTAAGATTTTGAGTTTTTGCAGTGTCGAAACTGCCCACAGTCTGATCTTCTAACTGCTTTGTGCTACGTTGGATTAGCTCTGCTGTCTGTTGCCTAGGCAGGTTACAACATAGTTAGCTGACTTTACAATACAATGCACCAGCTATGAATGCAGTTTTCAGGTGTAGTTACATGATTCCAAACAGTTATACTACCTTAAACATGTCTGCTGGGCCGGTTGGTGTATAAATATCTTCAGGTTCAGGCTAACAACATTTTAACTTCACAGTATCTGATAGCAGAACCAACCAGCCAGAGTTAGAAAATGAGATGAGAAACATTTGATCAAATACGGGATATTTGGGAAATTCTTTTTTTTTTAAACTGTTGAAATGATGATGAAATAATGATACGCTATGAAAGATTTCTTATATCTGTCATCGTGACAGTGCAGCTGTATCTGCTGCCAGTCCCATAAGTGGTGCAGAGGGTGGTCAGGATTATCCATGATCCAGGATATAAGTTGTATAAATTTGCATCCAGCCTTACAGCCTGTGTTGGTCTTCCAGTTCGGCCAGTTGAAAATGTGGATGCCCAGGTACTTTTACCCTTCCACCTCATCAGCATTGTGTTTCGGGATAAGACACTGTCCTTTTCCTTCTGAAGTCAGTCCCCATCTCTATTCACATTCAGAAGCAGATGATTCCTCCCAGAGCACTCAATACATCACCAAGATACACAGGAATGGAGTCAGTTAGTTAGTAATCCATGAGATGGCGTTCACTGACATTTCCTGTAGCTTCTATCTCAGTAGCAGCGGCTGAATTATGTTAAATGGACTTGAGACATCAAAGAAGGCGATTGTCACTATGTGGCCTTGGCACACACTGTATATGTATTTATTTTTTATGTTCTTTCTTCACTAAATCATTTATGCAAAGCTTCTTGGTTATGGAACTGATGCTGGATTGAGACCTTACGCACTCACGAAACCTAAAACCGCCTACCTGATACTTAAAAAGTCTCCTTTTGAAGGAGGGACCTCTGTGGATTGTATTTGTCACAGGAGTGAGTGAAATATACTTTTTTTTTACACAAACTGGGTTCTCTCTGTCGAGCATGACAGAGAGTACCCAGTTTGTCGTGTTGGTGCAGGTACCCCACTCAGATTGTCTCGTATGTTGGATCTTGCAGAGTTTAAGAGCAGATGCTCTTCCCGAGATAAACCCTAAGAGGATTTATGTCTTCAGCTGGAATTGAACCAGCAACCTTTTGTTTACCAAGGAAACGTGTAAACCACCAGCTCATACGAAGAGCAGCTTAAATATACTGCAAAATCCAGGGAATTTTAGGGAGGCGGTTTGTCTAAGTAAATTAAATGCAGACACATCTGACTGCTTGACCCGACAGTTTATTATTCTAATGTTTTGGCTTTTTAGTTTTTTTTAACATTTATTTTAAGTTTTGAA
Source organism: Pelvicachromis taeniatus (assembly GCA_015108175.1). Lineage (NCBI taxonomy): Eukaryota > Metazoa > Chordata > Actinopteri > Cichliformes > Cichlidae > Pelvicachromis > Pelvicachromis taeniatus. Next base: position 8,884 of record VURO01030182.1, on the reverse strand, counting down.
GTTGTGAATCTGATGTTTCTCTAGTCCATTTAGTGTATTTTTGTATATATAGTATTTTACTGGCTGGTGGAATTGTTTTTGTGTATTGCTTCTTTCAAAATCAAATTTTACAGAAAATGTACGAGGATTTTTTTTAAAAATTGTTTGAATATTTAAAAAAATTCTGGCTCAATACATTTTAAATAAATATATGTTTATAAACACTGTAATGCATACGTCTGCAAGACAGCTGATGCCATTTATGACATTCTTAAATGGCATATTTGGGTGAAATGTGAAGGGTCATTTAGAAACCCGTGACAAATAGCTGTGGCGCCCTTTGAAGTGGACATTCTTTCTCATATTGCCAGAGAGTCTGTACACAAACTGAGACAATAACACCATTGAAAGATTCTATCTCTCATTTTTCCTTTCGCCTTCCTTGAACTGTCAAAATGTTTCATTTGCAGTCCTTTTTCATTTCTGTATCAGCCACTGAATCTCCAGCTGCAGTTTCCTCTTGACCTCGAGCTTGTTTCCTATAGTGCCGTGGTCCACATACAATTGGGGAAACTTCCTGGAGAGGGCAGAGAGCTAAACCTATTTGCCTACACTACAGTGCAAATGCAGGTACCATTTACGTGTAGTCACTTAGTTAGAGAATCAGCTGATTTGCAAGTAAGTTATTCAACTGGGTTGTCTGGAAAATGACTAATACGCCCACCAAACAAAGTCAGTTCATCTAACATGAATATATTAGATGAATATAAAAGATTTGTTTGTTAAACTCCGGTGACTCACAAAGCACATTATTATTCACTGGCAAAATAGATACACTATATTGCCAAAAAGTATTTACTCATCTGCCTTCACTTGCATTTGAGCTTAAGTGATATCCAAACTTAACCTATAGGGTTTAATATGGTGTCAGCCTGCCCTGTTCAGCACCCTCTGTTCTAATTCATCCCAAAGGTGTTCTGTCAGGTTGAGGTCAGGACTCTGTGCAGGCCAGTCAAGTTCTTCTACACCCAACTCGCTCGTCCATCTTTACGGACCTTGCTTTGTGCCCTGGTGCGAAGTCATGTTGGAATAGAAAAGAGCCATCCCCAAACTGTTTCCATAAAGTTTACGGTACAAAATTGCCCAACATGTCTTGGTATGCCTTAACTGATGGGCTGGGCCCAACTCCTGAAAAACAACCTTACACAATAATCCCCCTCCACCAAACTTTACACTTATATTGCTGTCAAGTATTCTCAGCCTGGCAAACACCAAACCCAGACTCAGATTGCCAGACTGAGAAGCATGATTAATCTCTCTAGAGCAGGGGTCTCCAACTCCAGGCCTCGAGGGCCGGCGTCCTGCAGGTTTTAGATCACACCCTGGGTCAGCACACCTGAATCAAAGTATTAGTTCATTAGCAGGCCTCTGAAGAACTTCAAGACATGTTGAGGAGGTCGTTTAACCATTTAAATCAGGTGTGGTGGATCAAGGACACATCTAAAACCTGCAGGACACCGGCCCTCGAGGCCTGGAGTTGGAGACCCCTGCTCTAGAGAATACATCTCTACTGCTCTAGAGTTCAGTGACAACACACTTTACACCACTGCATCTGACACTTTCCATTGCACTTAGCGATGCAAGGCTTGGATGCAGCTGCTTGGCCATGGAAACTCTAACCCTGACCTGTAGGAGAAGGCATTTGAACCAACCTACACGTCCTATATGAACACGTTACAGACTGCCCACTTCTTCACTTCATAATGAAGTAGAGCAGACCACTCTAGAAATAAACATTCATTATCTGAAAAAGTACTAGAACATCAGGGATTAATATAATAATATTTTAATATATTTAATATTTTGTTTTGTTAATTATGACAGAGTTTGGGGTTATATTTGCTAACTTCAGTGAATATGTTCTGTATATCTTCACCTAAATCCATCCTTGTCTTGAACCCCAACTCCTTCTGATGCCAGTTGTTGGATGAGCTAATAAAGCAGCCACAGGAGTGACCCCAAGCTCAAAGCTCACTGACTGAGCGCTGGTAGCTCCGGTTTAGGATGCAGCTGCAGGAAGTTTATGTGTCGTTCATGATCAACAGTGTTAAGCCCTCTAACTGTGCAGTGCAGAAGTGGATGACAAAACAATAAAGTGCAGAATGAATCTGTATCTGACTCACTGTATGGAAGTCCTTAAAGCTAAACATTAAGAGGGACTGTCTCTATTTAAATTCCAAACTTCTTTTGATGTGAAGTGAAAATAACTGTTTAAAATAATTAAAACCTCTCACCGTAATGACTGTTTTTGATTGATGAGTATCCCTTAATAAAGCAGTAATAGGCCTCTTCGTGGCATCCCTGTGGACATGCCCGTGCTGGTTTTACAATATGGTGAGACAACTTTTTGCCTTTAGTCTAAAAAGGAACAGCAAGGTCACAAATTAAAATAAGGAATGCTGACAGACCTCAGTGTGACTAAATGAGATGCCTGAGCAGAGACCTTGGGGTTAGGATATAGTGCTCCTAAACATCACCACTGACCTTCATCTGAAAGAAAAGTCCACAACAAGCCTAAAGCTGTACTTTGAGCTTTAGATGATATGTGTATCTAAGAATGCTAAGAGCGATTAATGAGCTAAAGCTGAGGACAACAGAAATGTTGATTTGATAATGGTCCGAGGGGACAATTGAAGTAATCACCAAAGCTTTTATGTCAGGGCAAATCTGATATTTCACTAAAGAGCAATTACAATAATAAACTGCTGGGAGCTGTCGAACGATTACGCCAAGTCAGTCAAATCAATTATTGTTCATGCTCCTTCCTGAGAGATGTCGAGATACATTGCTGTAGATCAACTAAGTCTGAAATTATGTAAGAATACACCGTTTCTAAGACCTAATGTGTTTTTTTAAAAATCTACTTCTGAGTCTTTGTAGGCAACACTCAAATCATTCTTCAACCTTAAGAAACACAAAGCAAAATCAAAGATTTATTTATCCATATAATTAATCATTAAGGAAAATGTGCTTGGTATAAACTGAACATAACAAAATGTGCTGTTGGGGAAGTCTTCTGTCACGGTCCTGGGTCAGTGACCCAGTGTTTAGGTTTGTTTCAGTATTATTGATCTTTGTTTCATCTTGGTTTATTACTACCAACGTTTTGGCTTCTGTTTTTGTATTTTGTGTCTCTGTGCCTGTCGCGTGTTTCCTGTTTTACTTTGAAAGTCTGTCTCATGTCAGTGTCTCTGGTTTTGCTTCCCTTGTCTCGTTAGGTCTAATTTCACCCAGCTGTGTTTCCCTCCTGTGTCTCATTCCCTCGTTTCCTTCAGTGTATTTAAGTCCTGTGTTTCTCTCTGTTGTACCGTCTCTGTGCTGTGTTTTCTCCTCCGTGGTTCTGATAACATGTTAGTTTGCTGGTCACAGTTTTGTTTTCCAGTGTCCTTGTTCCTCGTTGTTCGTTTCTAGTTTTCAACTTTGGGATTTTTATTTCTAGTATGTTTTGCTACAGCACAATAAAGCTGCCTGTTTTCACCCTTCTGTCCTGTGAGTCCTGCGTTTGAGTCCAATCTCCTGCCTGCCACACAGCACATCATGACACCTGCAGTACGCTGAGACTGAAGAAGTCACTTGGATGAGAGACGAAACGTTTCTCCCACTGAAAGCGTTACGTCCAGATGAAGAGAATCAGCCTTTTGGGATTCACGTACCGGGATAATTGAGCATGCATCGATACAACATAATTTACTGTTGTCTCAATGCATGCTCAATATATATATATATATATTTTATTTATTTATTTTTTTTGTGTATCTGACTATATTTCCATTTTGTGAAAATGAAGAAGTAGTAAATGTTAAATGGTTTTCGTTTTCAGAAACGATCCTAATCAAAGAAATGCTTCTCATTGTATTTGTCTCCTCCGGTTTCAAATGGAAAATTGGCAAGTGCCTCCAGATGCTTTGTCTTTTACCGACAAATAAGAACATCCACTCATGTAGAAGCAGCTCATTTGCCCGATGCCTTTTAGATGAGGTAATACTCAATTATTTTATAGGGCAGATTTAATCTGCCCTATCATCACGCACCACCGGGATCATTTATTGATCGAAGTCTATTTAGAAACGGCTGCTGCGGTAATGCTGTATAAGAATCCAATTAGAAGAGCAGTTTTCTGCTGCCGATAGATTTTTGCTTCAGAATCAAGAGGCACTCGTTGAAAGAGTATAAAAAAATCAAACAAGCCAAAAAAATTGCCGTCCACCTAAAAGCATAAACGTGACTCGACTTGAAAGTGATGCTGCACTGGAATCCTGCACAGTCAGGGATTCCGGAAAGGACGATTTCCATCCATTGTGTTTGGCGCACACAAACAACATCCAGCTGAAGCTTTTTCCTGTATAAATAATCCTGCCTGAAATATTAATTTGTTTTTCTTTAGTGATGCTTTTTGAAAAGAGACAGTGCATTCCTGCTCTGCTTCCTTTAAGATATTTGTATTTTCAGCATCATGACCCATGTATGTCATTTGAAATTTATCTCTGCTTAGACTGCTGTCCCCACAACCTGGAAAATTAAATATTACTGAAATCTGGCCTCTTAGTACCAACTGAGCATAAACACCTCAGCCAACCTGAGCATTGTTGGCGACCATGTCCATCCTTTTATGACCACATTTCACCCATCTTCTGATGGCTGCTTCCAGTAGGATGATACACCATGTTGCAAAGCTCAGATCATCTCATCAAGTGGCCTTTACAGCCCCAGATCTCAATCTAATCGAGCACCTTTGGGGTTCGCTGGAACAAGAGATTCACATCATGGATGTGCAACTGACAAATCTGCAGCAACTGTGATGCTATCATGTCAATACTGAGCAAAATCTGAGCTCAGACTTTTGGACATTGAAGCCTCATGAGTGTCATCATTGTGATCCTTCTTTTGTGTACCACTATAAAAAACAACAACAACACAGAAATATGGACGGCTAATGATAGGTACAACTTGAAGCATGTATCTAAACCTTATGTTAAAGACTTCTTATGTTAATAATTATCACACTCTTGAAACTACTGGTAGACTTGTGCTACCAGTTTTCATTTATGATTAAGAAGGGCAACTTTCCTAAAAGTTTTTCAATGAAAACAATGAGAAACAGCATGTGTGTCCTTCTGTGCTTCTATAAAAGACAATTGTTATTAAGTGGTATAGCCTCATTGGAGCCAGGGGCCTTGTGTAGCAGAGGCAAACAGCAGACTTTCAACAATAGTCATTATGTGAGAACAATAACCACTTCAGACACAGTGAAGCCCACCATCCCTGTGTTCCCAGTTCACCTTATCATTTTCTTGTTCTGCCTGCAGCACAATCATTCTGCATTAATAATAGAACTTGGATATGTTTAGAGACAAGCAAGCAGGGTGGGGTGGCCTGATCTGTCACTCAACACTTTTCTTTCTTTGGCCACTGTGATGAGGGATGTATTGTTCAATGTTTCCAGCCAAGGATCACAATGATCCTTGTGTCAGCAGCAAGTATTTTAAAAAACTGTACAAAAATAAATAATGAAAAGAAGATTTAACAGTGGATTAAAGACTTTAACAGATTATTAACGTGATGAAACTTTCAGATTGTGTAAATGAGCATTTATTTTGAGGTACATGTCTGGCCACTTTATAAATGTTCTCTAATGACTTCAATTTGCAGGGCTGCGCTTGGCATGTGATGGAGGTATTCACTAACAATAGCTAAAAACAGGGTGGATGAGCGTGATGTCCAGTCGTGGGCAATAAAAACAAAACAATGAATTGAAAGACGTCAAAGGCGCCATCAAGCTTCAAACATCCTGTATCAGGTTGTCCAATGGGACCAGTGGCCTCCTTGCCACACCCCACCTGACCTCAACCCATCATCCTGAAATTTGAACTAAAACAGGAAACATCCAGTAATGCTTTGTCATTTTCTCAGACAAATTATTTAAAAAAAACCTCAGCTTTACGTAACTTCCTCTCCTTTTCTACTCTGCTCTTAGGGGTCACTGTCATAGCACACCTGAAAGTCTCACTCGAGTGTATGTGGTTGTATTGTGGGAAATGTAGGTGACAGGCATTGAGAAGTAGAATAGTGAAATTCAAACAATATTAGCGCCATACGACCAGAATATTCTTTTAATTAAGAAGTGCATTGGCTCTGCTCCCATGTTGTCTATCGATGACTGATTAGAAATCTTACTAAGATCAAAGGGTTTGCTGTATTTTTGCTGAGGAGCACATCGTCTTCTGTGGAATAATGTGTCAGAGAGATTTTTAACGAAGCCCATTCAGACTTATTGTGCAGCTCAAATGCATCTTCTTTTGAGAGTCCCGACTTTTGTTTCGCCAAAATAATCTCTCCCACTTTCTCGAATTTATTGCATGACCGTGTGAGTCTCTGCTGCGTTTTTCCTTTTGTGGTCAGGCTGCAGGCGGCCCTCCTGTTACTCTGCACAGCTGTGGAGCCTCACTGGAAGCTGCCGCTCATTAAAGCTGTCATGAAAGGCCGCACAGAGGACCTCATCCCACAATACCACGATATGTGTGTCACATATTTCCTGTTCTGCCATTTTTGGTGTGTCATCACAGTGTAGTAATCTTGCTAATATCATAAAAGATGTGCTTTCACACACAGGTCACTAGATTCCCTTTTTTGGCTTCTGCCATGTTGAGTTTTTTTGTTGTTTTATAAGCCAGAAGTAACTGTATTTGTACAAGTGGGGGAAGTTATCAGCTAATGTTAGCTAATTTGGTTATCACGCTGTATCCATAACAGCCGTAGATAACTGCTAATCAGTGCTATGTGACATACAAATAAACATTTGTATGACTCAGCAAAACTGGAATACAGAAAAGCTGTAATTCACAGCAAGTATCTCACTGACTGCTCCACTGAACTGCTCCGGGTGTTCCCAGCATTCCCGACGTCCAGGTCTAGCAGATATCTGGCAGGTACCTGTACAGTGGCTCCGAGGGGTCAAATGCACTGCACCTTAAAAAAAAACAACCTAAAAATATCAGAAAAAAATATATATGTCAAGAAACAAAACGAAGTGTTTTTGGGGAGACGATAATGTGACGACACAGCTGCTAACAGTTGCTAAAAATACATGGATACAAACCGTATCTATAGTATTAAACGAATCGTCAATAAAAATAAATTAACTGCATCTTTTGCCCCCCCTTCTTTTAATCGTGTCTCCGTGCAATCGTTCTCATGTTTCGGTTTCTGTCACCTCCGCAGCTGTTTTATTGTGTTATTGTCACCTCCCATAAATAATGACCACCCCATTGTTTTATGTTCTGGTAAAACCTTGGAACTGAGGGACGGCGAAGTGTCTTTGTCATTGTTTTTCACGTGACCATATCTCTGTTTGTGAGCGTGCTTGGTACGCATCAGCAGGCAAGTGTAAAATGTCCCTTGACCTCCTGCATAATCAGGTATTTATACAACTAGATACTGTATACAGGTGGATGAACACCAGCATGACAAATACTACACTTCAAGGGAAATACCACAACTGGTTCAGTCATGCATTCGGTCTGTTTATTTTCCAGAAGCTCTGAGCTGCCTAGTATTCCCACCAATGGTGTCATTTTAACTATGGCTCCTTTCCACCCACTGGATTCCACTTAGCTAATCAGTCCTGCAGTATATACATATACTCCCATGCTTCCATCCCACCTTAGACACACACTGTGCTGGGTGTCGTTGCTAGTTGTATTCTCTCTCCTTATGTTTGGCTGTCTAGTTTTTGTAACGCTTTTTTAAAGCTTGATTTTGTAGTCACTCGTTCTCCATTTTACTCCTTACATATGGCCTAAGGTCAGCTACCTTTTTTTGGCCAGTTTTGCTGTGGATGATGGCCCCCCTGTCGTTAGTTACAGCTTCATAGTCACAGACTACATTCCTGAATCCGTGGGATTCTGGACGGGCAAAGTTTCTTTGGAAATGAATCTTTGTGATGTTGATTTTGAAGAGTGTTTTCTTATTGATAACTCTAAAGAGAACGACAGATGAATCGTTATGCAGCTGACCAAGTGAAAAATTGCTTTCTGTGACCTCATCAGTAAGATAAACAGCCTGGACATTTCTCTTGTGTATCTCACAGCATTGAGATGCTTAACTGTGCACCAATCACTGGATTAGATCTGTGTGGGTTTTGTTGTTTGTTTGATTTTTTTTTTTTCAGCAGCATTTAAGCGTGAAGTACAGTGATGTTGCTCATAGTTGTTTAATCAGCCATGTGATTTACTGAGCTTTACCAAGAGAGACTGAATCTGACAGATGTTTGTGGACCACTTGCATCCCTCTTAACTTCAAATGCCCTGCTTAGTCTAATTTAAACATAATTAACCAGAAGCGTTGAATAACTGCTGGTCCTTTTTTCAAAGTCTAGTCATGGATGAAAAATAATTTAAAAGTGAAAGTTCAACCAACGTTGTGCAGACGTACTTCACACATGTCTCCTGGATGTTCTCATTTGGATTAGGGCTGGGACAACACGTCGACGCAATCGATTACGTTGACGCGTAAAATACGTCGACGTAAAAAATTTGCGTCGATGCGTCGTCACTTTCAAAAAAACACATAGCGGCAGCTAGTAGCGGTAACATGTCGACTTAAACCACGCCCCCCGAACACGCAGTTCTACAGTATGGGGATATTTTAACCGAAAAGGAAGTGATTCAGTCTTTGCCGGCTTTGTAAGGTGGAAATGGCCGATCATAAAACGACCGTAAGTTTTCAACTTTTTTACTAACGCTGGTTTTTACCCTTTAATTCATCCAGACACCCCCCACGTAGACACACACTCAGAGATAAACACCCAACCTCCGTAAATGCTAAACTCATTTAAGCTGCTTAGCAG
>VURO01030180.1:7160-22694 GCA_015108175.1 Pelvicachromis taeniatus | reverse complement strand
CTAGGGCTGGGACAACGTGTCGACGCAATCGATTACGTCAACGTAAAAAATTTGCGTCGATGCGTTATCACTTTCAAAAAAACACATGGCGGCAGCGAGTAGCGGTAACATGTCGACTTAAACCACGCCCCCCGAACACGCAGTTCTACAGTATGGGGATATTTTAACCGAAAAGGAAGTGATTCAGTCTTTGCCGGCTTTGTAAGGTGGAAATGGCCGATCATAAAACGACCGTAAGTTTTCAACTTTTTTACTAACGCTGGTTTTTACCCTTTAATTCATCCAGACACCCCCCACGTAGACATACACTCAGAGATAAACACCCAACCTCCGTAAATGCAAAACTCATTTAAGCTGCTTAGCAGTAACATATATCATTAGAGTCATCGATGCATCGAAAAATTAATCACTAGATTCATCGATTCGGAAAATAATCGTTTGCCCAGCCCTAGTTAGGACCATAACTCAGAAAAAGCCTGAAATTTGACCTTTAAAACAAACAAACAAACAAAGGAAAGAACTTGTGGCTTTGTGTGTTGTTAAATCATTAATTGATTTATGGAGGGTTGTTGCCTGCCCATATCTTTATGATAATCACTAAAGACAAATAACTCCAAGTGTCTTGCAGACTGTGTGGAATGTAGAGATGAGAGGACCCAAATCAGACTGAACAAACAAAAGCCAGCCATTTATTGGGGCTGGTGCAGAGTCCAATATACAAAGTCCATAAACCGAGTAACAAAGAGCTGATGCTGCACCACAGACCATGAAGGGAAAAGTACAAGAGAACACAAAGGGACCAAGACATAAACACTGAATGAGACAGAGGGAGGATGATGAACCCTGTTTCATCAGGATATTTCCACTGTACCTAAAGCATGCTCAATTCGCCTCCATGATCTTGAGTAAATATGAGGAGGATGTATTGAGTTATTGAGTTATAAAGAAGTGTTTCTTTCATTAAGCTTGGTGGAATAGATAGCACAGGTAACATTGAAACACAAGTCTTTATAATCAAACATAGTTCAGCAGGGCATCAAGCTACACTCACATTTCAGTTCATTCATATTAAGGATTTATTGAGTTTGGTATCCCAGGCGGTCTGTGTTTAAGCTCATTTAAACGCTCTTAATGCTGCTCCTAATAGTGCTTCTTAATGTCTTCTTCTCTCACTGCTTGTTTTTCGAGTGTCTGATGTTTTAGTGTCTCCTATCAGAGTAATCTCATATCTCTCCTATCTCTTTAAAAACTCTATGTTTTTAATCTTGGACTCTACTCCAGTGGCTTTGCATAATAAATCCTTATTTATCTTATTTTGGGCCATGATGCAGATTCAATCTGCTCTTTTCATACATCATTTTTTCCCCTACTTTTGTCTCACATCTTAGCATCTTAGGTCTGGCTGTGAGCGCAGATGCTCCAGTCACCTGCAGCTCAAATCTTCTGTTTCATAGGGAACTAAATGGAAGGTCTTCGATCCAAACTCTTGACCACAACTCAGGGTCCAGTTGAGGGAGAGGCAGGATACCTTGGACAGGCCTTAGATCCTGTCTTGCTTCTCTCACCCCAACCAGTCACAGCAGATGGCCTCCTCTCCCTGAGCCTGGTTCTGCAGGAGGTTTCTTCCTGTTAAAAGGGAGTTTTTCCTTCCCACTGTCGCCAAAGTGCTTGCTCTAAGGAGGTCATATGATTGTTGGGTTTTTCTCTGTATGTATAATTGTAGAGTCTACCTTACAATATAAAGTGCCTTGAGGCGACTGATGCTGTGATTTGAAGCTGTATAAATAAAACTGATTTGAAACTGAATATCACATTTATGGCAAATATCAGAATCGTGCCTTTTGACTGTGTAAGAAAATTGGAGGCTGCATAGGAAACCCATACAGACACCAGGGAAACTGCAGGACTGTTCTCCTTCTCCACCGAGGCCCAGTGTAAGATAAATACTAATTATTTTGAATTTTGAAGCATGCAGCCGAGTCCATGAATAAAAAATATTGAGCTGGCAATGAGCTGGCAATTTCTCTTTAATGCGAAGCCCTGACACCATGGAGAGTACCTGTGTGCTCAGTTTCCGTGTGGACACCTTCCAGCTGACTTAAAAATGAATTTCATGGCCTGATTGCTCCGAGCGTGTGATGTCTGTGGTTGCCATGGTCACGCTTGGCTCCGTGAAATGAGTAGATCAGGTGGAAATACTGTCATTTACTAACGCTCAGTAAAAATGCTGATATTTATCATCAAATTGGGGAATTGCACTTAGAACCTGAAAGGGTACTGCCAGGAAAATGAGTTTGTTAACCTTGGTTTCACATTTCATTTGAACTGCCTTGTTTATGCTGTTGTGTCTCTGTCGGCTGTAATGTTCTCTTTTCCCTCATTACCTGCAGAGGCGGAGTCCTCAGAGTTCAGCTGCAAGACCCAACGAGCCACCAGAGCCACTCGTTCATCATTTCATGTTTTTTTTCCCCCCATTTGTTAGATAGATGGCTGAAAGCTCAAATTTCCTCATTTTCTCTTTTGCTCAAAGACATAAATCACAAATTCAGAATGTCCTAAAAATGTGGCTCTTGACAGCAAAGTAAATGGCTATCCTCCGAGGTTGTGTATATCTCCCTAAAAAATATACCTCTAATGTAGGCTGTCAGACAAAATGCCACTTCCTGTCTCCTCATAGCACACGGGAGAATTATTATGCCGCCACCTTTTTTGCTTAACAGATGTGTTGTCATGCAGTAATTGCAGAGATGTTGTTAACAGGTAGAAATATGCACTTTGTTAAAGGATGGGCTTTGAACATGTGCTAGGTGATCAAATAGATGAGGCAGTGAGCAATGAGCCTTCTTTCTAGGTAAAGACAAAAAGAAGGAAAAAGAACAAAAATTGAACTTTTTGTCCATTGTGCTACGTGAAGCCCATCTATTATTAGCCATATTACCTGTGTGGTACTATATAGGTGTTAAGCTGTTCATTAACAACTGATGAGTCAGACGCTGGAGAAGAAATTCATTGCACAATATTAAATACATCTTTTTTGGAACTGCATTCCTGGTCGGTAAATGAAGTCCTTTTCTTTGCTTCTACTTTCACCCTCACCAACTCATGCATAACATTATGACCACTGATGGGTAAAGTGAATAACACTGATTATTTCTTCATCATGGCACATGTTAGTGGGTGGGATATAATGTATTAGGGAGCAAGGGTGTTTCTGGTCTGCAGTGGTCAGTATCTATCAAAAGTGGTCCAAGGAATGATGTGGGAGTGAAGGCTGCACCGTGTGGTGCGATCCAACAGACGAACTGCTGTTGCTTAGATTTCTGAAAAATGTACCGCTGGTTTTGATAGAAAGGTGTCAGAGTGCACAGTGGCCCACACTTTGTTGGGTATGTAACGTCATAGCTGCTGCAGACCACTGTCCACCCCCGAAACACCAACAATGGGCATGTGAGAATCAGAAATGTGGGTCCTGCCATCCATGTGGGTGTTACTTTGACACATACCACTTACCTAAGCAGTTGTTGCAGACTATGTACACCCTGTAATGGTAACGGTATACCCTGATAGCTGTGGACTCTTTCAGCAGATTAATGCTCCCTGCCACAAAGTAGAAACGGTTCAAGAATGGTTTAAGGGGCACAACAATGAGCTTTAAGGTGTTGACCTGGCCTCCAAATTTACAAGGTCTCAATCCAATCAAGCGTTTTGTGGCATGTGCTGGACAAACAAGTCTGATCCATAGAGGCCCCACCTCGCAACTTAGCAACAAAGGATCTGTTGCTAAAGTCTTGGTGCCAGGTACCACAGCACACATTCAGGGATCCAATGGCTCGATTGGTCAGGACTGTTTTGGCAGCAAAAGGGGAACCAAAACAATATTGACTGGTGTAAATTTTACTCTCTAGCAAGGGGCAACCTCAAGAGGTAAAAAATGAAGTCAGCACCAACATTTAAGAAAATGTCCTCTAAAGCGAGTCAATCCAATAGATAGTATAAAAAGTGAATTTTTTTCTTTGTTAGTTTGAGTCACTGAACTGGACCTCTCAATATTCTAACCATGTATGTGGTGTTGTTGTCGTATGCCAAAATTTCAATAAAGCTCAGTGGACTCAGAGTTTAAAAGGTTTCTTGCGTAATGACAGGCAAATACTGAAGGAGATATCAGCCAAAGGAATTCCTGGGGATGGTTTACAGAGAGAGGTAGGTTAGCCCAGGTTAATCCACAGAACGGTCTTTTTTCTAGATGGTATAAAGTTAGTATGAGAGTGGAATTCAGTCACTGGATGTCAGCATCCATTGTCTGTGAAACCTAAGTCACTGTGCACCAGTCACACACTGTCCTTTACTTTAAATCCATCACAAAAAAACTAACCAGTTAATCCTGCACTAACCTGCAGAGGATTTTCATGGAACCTTTAAATAACACACTTAATCTGCCTCAGTTTGATTTGCAGATGTTTCAAAATATGAAATAAACATAATGTCACATGTACAGACCCAATATCCAATTTAAAAACATGAGGACGACTTCCACGTAAGCTTAAAATTTCTATTTTTATCAAATACAACTGAGAAGTCCTTACCTTTAACTCCAACCTCTCTTATTGCTTTCCTGTCCCGTCTTTCTTGTCTTTCTCCATCTGTGAGTGAAGTTAGCTCTCTTTCCTTTGTCTTTCTGTTAAACACAGCAGCTGGGCCTTTAGCTAGCAACACACTGTGCAACAAAAGGGTAGTGACATCGTGACTATGCACATCTTTTATCTGCAGTCCACGATCTGTTGCTGCTAAATGGACTGTTGCTAATCTGTTGCTGCTAAGTGTGCCATTATTTATTAGTTGCTAACTTTGCTAACTGCTTGATAGCCAGAGACAGTGGCTGCACTGCAGTAGAAAAAAAAAAAGGTAAATTCTCTCGTCATAATAGGATTCAGAAAGGAGGATTACCCTCTGTATGTTCATTGCCTCATGACTTGTGATTGATCAGTGACAATGAGCAGATCATTTCACAGTCAAACTTGCCCTCGCTCACCACATCCAGTTTCAGAACACTAAGAAATAGTTGGCAAAACACTCATCTTGAGATTTTAACACAGGACTTCAAAAACCAACAGACGACTTCATTTACATTTTAGTGCTGCTTATGGAACTAACAGCAAACTCAAAGCAACTTCTCAACACTTTCCCCAGAACCTGTAAGCAAATAAGGTGGGTTACTGGGTTTCTGCTGAGCGTACGCTCGTGCATGCTGTTGCACAAAGCTGAATTTTGAGCACTGTTTGTATGTTTTTGTTTTTTTAAATGCATCTTGGGAAATGTAATTAAGTCCCTGTGTGCAAACTGTTCCTGTCATTGAAGAAACTGGCTTTTTCTAACACATTCACCAGACATACCATCATCTGTTCATGCGGCAAAATATATATTAATTAAACTAGTTCATCTAATTATAGCACTCGAGGTTCTTCCTCTTGATAAACACAATGGAAAGCTGACGTGGTTGCACAAAAAGCAGTTGCAGAGAACTTTTGTTATCCATCCAGCAGTATCACTGATCATCTGGGACACCATATTTGCACCTGAATGCTGGTGGCAGAGGGTTCAGACTCCTTCACTGTTGCCTATAATGGCTTGTATTAGAAGAAGAAAGGACACAGAAATAGGTAGTCACACATTTAATTGATTTTTCTTTGTTCCCAGCTTCTGAATCTGTGCAGCCATATGGTTTTCTGCAAGACCAAACGCAGCTAAAGGCACGAAAGAAAAGATCTGTATCTTTCTCAATTGTCTTATAATTTCTCAGAGGAAAGCTGCTTGAAAAATTGCCTTGTCTTTTCTATAGCCATATACAATGCAGCTGTGCTCTGAATAAAATCAGCTCCCAGTGCATGACAGATCACGCCGATCATCTACAACATTAAAATCACTACACGATGGAGCGTTCTGCTTATGTGCTGACATATGTCTGCGCTATTTTGACATGTAGCAGCACCTAAGCTTTGCAAACCCATTTGTGTAAGAACGTGCCCTGCTGCATTGCAAGAAAACGCTCAGGAACAGTTTGTTGAACACTACAAGGTGAAAACTCAAAACTCTTCAAATCCCAATTCAAGTAAGCATTCAAAGGGTATTCATATCAAGCCTTAGGGACAAAGAAAACCTACAGGATCCAAAGGACACTACAGCGTACTTCCGGAAGTCGCATATTCATTTTCTCCAACACACCCTGAACTTTCTTAGGCAAGCTTTCTTGTAATTTCTTTACGTAATCTTCAGGAATAGTTCTAAGGCTTCCTGAAGGATATTCAAATGTCTTCTTTGGACGTTTGCTGCCTTTTGTTCTGTTCTCTGTTAAAGTAATTGTCAATCATTTTTGAGGTTTGGGTTCTGGGGAGACCAATCCATGACTGATTGTGTTTCATTGTGTGTTTTTTCTATCCATTCCTCATTGACAGTGTGTTTGGGATTATTTACCCTTTTGGTTGTGCACCACATGATAGCTTTTAGTCTGATGATAGCAGCTGGAATTCAACAGGAGTGACCTCTGTGCAACACACTTTTGGTGAAGAGTTGACTATTTTCTCCTCTGAGATCTCTTTTACTTTAAAATAAATTCATCTAGTAAATGCATTAATGGGAGGTAGTGGAAAGCTTTGTCTGCAATATCTGTCTGTGCAGGCAACAGCATCTAAATTACAAGTTTTCACAAACCATTAAGTGACACGTGGAAAGTAGAAACCACCATCAGATGTTTGACTGTAGGATAAAGATTAGTCAAACGACAACAAATTCATTTAACAAATTCATACTGATTGCAAATGGGAAGTGCATTGAACCTGCATTCTTTTAAATGGCCACCAGGGGGCGATAGCTGCAGATGCGAAAAAGGCTCATTCACATATATATATATATTTTTTTTTTACTACCAAGTTTAGTAAAATATGAAATCCATTTACTAAATTTTGGCCATTTTTACTTGCAGAAAGGAGGACATCCAGAGTACCCTGGCTAACTACTTGTGACTGAGTGACATCACAATTGCTACATCTGTCATTTTTACAGTCTTTGAAGATGTAAAGTGGACTTGTGCTTTTTACAGCATAGCAGAGGTGCTGGATTCAACATGGATTTCAACATGGATTTCTCTTTAATTTGTCACCTGCCTTTATGCAGTTTGCAGACAAAACATTGCGTGATGATACTGGCCTTTAACTAGCAGGAAGTATAGCTGTAACGAGTTCCTGTTGCTTTCCTGTCAAAATACAGAACACCAGTGTCAGTGAGCTGGCAGGACGCGCCTGCTGCTGCTTGGACGCATCATTTGCATGGCGTCTGACCGGAGCTAAAGAAATTATGCCACATTTGAGACTTTCACCTGCACCTTGCAATGAGTGAAATGACCCATGTTATTAGAAATAAGGCACAACAACCTTTCCATTTGGCATAGGACTAAAATATAATTTGAGACAAGCATTTATAGTCATACATTCAACAAATTCAGAAAAAATGAAAACAAGTGCCTGAGTGTTCAAAAGGAAACGAAAAACAACAAAGGAGAGAATTTAATTCACATCAAGTCAGATAGTCAATACAGCAGCCAAACAGGCAATGCGATAGTGTTCAAAGGTACAAAATGTAGTCTAGAAGAAAGACTGACTTGTAGCATAATCTTAGAGCATCCACAGTCATATTTTTTTTTCATACAGAAAACAGTATCAAACATTAGGCAAAGTCATCTCATGACAAAACCAAGAACATATGCATGCATTTATGTTTTTTTTTATATAATATTGAGCTTGCATACAAAGGCAGACAGATTACAAAATCAAAATCACATGTCAGTTTTATTCATTACATATTAATCCAAGAGAGGGGGGAGGGGGAAGAGAGGGACCACTGTTGTGTTAAGGAGTATATTGAGATGACAACAAAGTTTCACAGCCGCCTTGTTCCTCCCAAATCGATGCGGCTGAAGAGACTGTTAACACTTAAAGGAAACACAGATGTGAGGCCAGCTGTAATGCGTTAAAGATTTCATTCCCCAGCGTTGAAGGTGCGATATCGCTCACCAAAATCACATTTTTCCTCAAAACAAATGGAAGCAAGTGCGAAAAGGAATCTAATCGTTCAAACAGCACTGTGGCAGTAATGAGACTCTGGGTGAAGAAGGTCAAACAATACAACAAATGGACATTAGGGCTGTTCTTCACAATCCACCAGCTGCAATTAGTGAGTTAAAATGATGTGACTGCAAAAGTAGCCAGCAACACCGACAGAGTCGACATGCTCCTCAAAGAAAAAGCCCAAACATGCCTGCTCGATCGCTTACAGTGACGTGAGGTAATGACAAAAAGCTGTTAGCTAAATTGCAAGCTTGACAGGAATCCCGATCGCTACGTGAGGAGTATTTGTGCGCTGCTTCTGTGTTACCAGCCTGTGCACGGTGGATGAAAGGCGAGTGTTGTGGAGGACATGCATAAAAAAGGGTCGTACTGGGGAATCGAACTACATATGGCATGCATCCCAACCTGCTGACCTGAGGTTTGAGTCCTGGGACGGATTCAGGACTGCACAGGGACTCGGGGTAGACTTTAAAGTGGACCTGCTATGCTCATTTCCAGCTCAGTGTTTTTATTCCTGGACGAGAAGCTTTGAATGAATTGTGGATCAAATCAATGCTTGTTTTTTAAAAAAAAGTCGAAGGTTGAGTGCTGTTTGGTTTAAAAGTGGGCCTGAACAGGAACAGGAGTGACACTGGTGTTCACCACAAATGAGAACAAACCATCAAAGATAAAAAAACAAAGGTAGCACGGTAGTGCCTGTAGTGGTCAGTTTGAACTGTTTTTAATATTCGGTTCACTTTAGCACCTCTTTGAATATCCAATGGCAACTCTACAGTTTGTTGCGGCCTTAGTCATCAAAATATAAAGCCCCCCCTCCCCCTTTAGCTGGGATTATCATTATCATTATCATCATGCAATAAAAAAAATCTGGCAGCACCACCAACAACAACAACAGTCCTATAAAACAACAGTGGGGTCACGTGGGTGGGCTCTACTTCTGTCATTGCAGTCCTTAAACATTGCAGCTGCTGTAGTTGAAAGTTTGTCTGCTCTGGGGGGGGCAAGCATGCCAGGTGACATGCAGCAAAATACCTCTGGTTATATTGCAAGAACAACACAAGCAAGAGCACCCCACAGACTGTGCTGTGTCACTTATTTTGGACACTGCCCCCTAGTGGCAGTAAACAACTCCAACATGTCATCAGTAATCTGAAAATCTGTGTGTAGGCTCTGTATGGGACCAAGGCACAAACATGTCAGTCTGTTAGGCCAGTGGTTCTCAAAATGAGGGGCAGGGCTCACTTGTAGAGCACAGAGCCACTGACCACGAGACAAAATGACGTGCATCTAAGTTGAATGAACATTTGAAGGTCAAACAAATAAGCACGAGTTGGCTAACATGCTAACACTTATTAAAATATAACTTAGATCTGTTTTTATTGTTAATGACTCATTATCACAAATAGTGAGATTATAGTTCTTCTGGAGTTTGGAATACCAGAAACACTTAAAAACAACACTACAGTATTTTAAAATCAGCTCACATCTGATTGGCTTCCCTTTAAAAAAAAAAAACCCATCACAACCCGAGCTGTGTGCACCCAGTGGCCATATTAGGGACATACTGTCTTCATCCTGAAATACTCTGGAATGATGTCACATCATACTTTCCTAAAAAACAGGAATGAAATTGGCTCACAGGAATTACCTGCACATATGCTGGCCACGAGCAGCCATCATTGCAACAGTATATATGTGACAGAAAGCAAGGAAAAGCATAGTAGGTCCACTGTGACAAAACAAATATGAAAATTAAAACATTCATAAGTCATTCAAAGTAAAAATTTTTAACTTAGTATGATTTGAGTGACATAAGTCCTGGTAGTTGGCTGCAGGGCAGTGAGTTCAACCACCTCTATTCCCAGATACGCGTGCTCAAACACAGAGCTTCAGATCCCACGTATGGACGATATGAACACTACAGAGCGCTAAGGTGCAGGACTCACTGTGGAATAGAAGGGGTTAAACATGTACATTCTGTTTGATACATTTCTAGTGGAGGTGCTCACATAAAAAAACAACAATATAGTAACAATACACATACACTGCTAGTATATTAAAAATGCTGCCCTTCTCGTCCGTGCCCGTCTTAGCGAAGCTTGCACTGCACGCCTGAGCAACCGCAGTGACTTTAGCCAAAGGGGGCGTGTTTGCCCGTTCAGCAGCAAACTTGAACTTCAGCAGGAATAGGCTGTTGTAAACATGCTTTTAGTGTTTTAATTTCTATTTTTTCTTTTTTTAAACATTTGCTGTAAACTTTCTGTTTCTGAAATTCGGCCCTTTTGACAAACAGCAGGTACATTTCCATCCAGCTGAAAATGCCATCAGCGAGCTCTTGTGGAAACTCAATTTCAGTAGTGTAAACAATAAGCTGCACACACACACACTCACACGAGCACACACACACACTCTATTGAGCTTCCCAATCAGGTGGCATTGTGGCTTGACAAGTGATTTTCACCAGACGGGTCACCCCCTGAACTTCATTCTGTTGTTGATTACAGCTGCACTCAGCTTTCCACACGCTGAAGCACGCTGTGCGGCGTGACGGCTGCACATAGTGACTGTGGATGTTTCCTATTTTCTGCATGAAATATATCCACAGAGCATCAGAACAATGAGATTTTTCTGCCTATATTCATATCCATGCAGCTTCTGGATAATCACAAAACCCCACAGTTGTTATTATTCTGCTTTTTTTTGTACTTGCTCAAGTGACCATCTGCCTCAGTTTGACTCAGGGGCGCTTTGCTGTTTGCAGTTTGAAAGAAATCTAATCATGCCCTTGACGTTTGAACCCATTTTCTTTGACTCTTAAGAAATATCAAACTTAAGGAGTCATTTTTGACCACAAAGAAAATCCAGCTGATTGAAAACAGCGCTGTGGCCTTGTACTCATGATTAACCTCTCAATTATATTATACCGCGCACTGGTTTCACTTTTTCTGCTTTTCTGAAGTCTGGATGGGATGACTGAATGGAACAAACACTTGCGGAGCCTTGACATCTGGATGACCACAAAAGTCAGCAGATGACGGTTGAAGTGAGCAATTGGTTGTTGGTCCACATAGTTGGTGACACTTTGTCATGTCCCATACAGAAACACGCAGGAAGTCCGTGTTTGGTATGCCATGAATAACCGCTGTAAAGAAGCCTTAAGAAGGAATTTAGGCTAAACGCTTGCCTATTACTTCTTTAACCTCTTGTTTTAACCTTAAAGTATAGCATCAGCTATAAAATGTTCTAAGCAGATCACATGGCTTTGAAGCAAGACTTTGTCACCTTAGTATTAGGGAAGGGTTAGGGTGGTTGGTCCACTTATGGTACGCTCTTCTTACCAACAGATTATACTGCCTATTGAGGCCTTAAGATGCTTCAAACAAAGGGTTATTTCAGATTTATGATGCCATCGTTATATAATTAGGATATAGATATGGAGACTATGTAGCAGCCATATTACCCTTGTTGTTTACATGTGCTTCATCAACAATGTAGCTACAGAATTGTCACAAATTTAAAGAAGTCTAGTTGTCTCTTTCTTCAGGATTTTTACGGTGCACAACCCTACGAATGTAAAAAAATAAGGTCACTTCGGACCTGATGCACCACCCTTGGGCCTTTTCTTCTACTATAGTATTTAGATTCTTTGTTGTAACCAGAGATAGGCAGAGTTACTGTATATCGAGCTCGTGATGTGCCACACTGGGATCTGGATTTTTCTCCAGTCTCTCAATCACATCGTCCAAAGCCGAACCTTCTGCTTTCATATGATCGTTGCTCTCTGTCACGGGGAAAGGATAAACAAATGACAACTGCATGGCAGGAGACTCGCATTCAGCTATCCATCGTTGCTGATATCCCAAAACATATGAAAGACAGGAAACACAGTCAGTGGGGAATCTAATTAAAGCAGAATGGGGTCTGATTGCATTCAATATATCACCAGGGGTGGCATGGTGGGGCCTTTCTGTGTGGAGTTTGCATGTTCGTCCCTGTGTGTGTGAGTCCATAGAAATGCACGCTAGGTTAATTGGGGAGTGTGTGACTGTCTCTTCATGTTAGACCCATGATGGACTAACATGAAGGGTGCAGGGCGTGCCCAGCTTGGCTCCAATGTGACTCGTAGCTGGATAGGCATGAAAAACCAAATGGATAGATGACTAGCCACCTGGTGCTGTGGTGCTGCTATCAGCAGCCCACATACATCAGTCTGCAGCTGAATCCAAATAGATGGTTGAGGCTATGAAATTATACTTTTTTTGATGTTATTTTAGACATATTGATTCTCCAAATGAACTGACCGCAGAAAGAACAATATGATGCTAGCAGTTTGTACTTCTTAACAAGTATAAACCACACTTAAAAAATAAAAGGTTTAATGCTCTAGAACAGCAGTTATTAATGTTTTTACTAAATGAGCAAATATGATTTTATTGATTTATGGAATAACTGTGGTTTAAAATAACTAAAAAAACCTTCACAGAATATGGTTCGTGAGTATCTCTATGTGTTTACAGACCACTTTGCATTCAATCGTTAATCTCTGTTTGCTTCCTGTTAAAAAGGAGTTCTTCCTTCCCACTCTCGCTTGTGTCACCACTCTACTTGCACATTGAGGGCAATTTTGATGTTTATTATTGTCGATTATTTGGCTTACAATATAAAGTAGCTTTAGGCAGCTGTTGCAAGACCCATCTATCCAGCCCAGCTCTCTTTCTCTGTGGAGTGTTTGCCTTTACACAAGTTTCACTATTAGCTAGCTCTACTTCTGTTGGTGAGCTACACTGAAACAACTTCAAAAAACAAGCAAGCAAACAATCAAAACAGCTGTTTTCATTACGGGGAGTCATGGTTAGACAGTTTGTTTGAAGCATAATGAGAGCTCAACCTGCAGCCGGTTTTAAAGACTGTTCTCCATAAACTGCAAAGTCTCCATGGCATTGCTCTCATCCGTCCAAATGGAAAATATTTCCTCCAAATCTAGAACTTGAATTAACGATTCAAAAGTTTTTGTTTTTTAAAGTTACACCTCTTTCACTAAATTTGTCTGTACAGTATGACATTTTTGCTACATCCTTTCTTAGTGTATCCACTACTTTAAATCCTAGGACTCTGCTCATAGCCATGAAATTGAAAGCATGAGGGTTTTCCTGTGCAGCTTTGTGGATTAGTGGAAATTCTTTAGCTGCTGTAAAAGATCTCATCAAATAGATTTTGTTCCTTTTATCTTCCACCGTTCTTACAAGAATGCTTAAAAGTCAACACTACAATCCCGGTCAGTCATCTTGTTGATTGAATTTCTCTCTCCAAAAAAAAAAAAATGAAAATGAAATGAGCAGCTGTGCGACCTCCTTTCTGTATGTGTGAAAGTGTTGTTGAACACAAACATGAGATGTGTATGTTTTAAGCTCAGCCCTGTGGAGAGGAAATACTGTATATTCCCAAAGAGAGGCGTCTCAGGTCGATGCGGGCAACACGAGGACGACCCAGAGAAGACGACCTGGGCGGAGAGGACAGGGAGGATACGGGAGTCCTGGTGCGGCTGGCGAAGGTCTGGGCGGGGGGGGCAACGGGTTAGACGAAGGAGGTGTGCGTTCAGTCATTTAATGAACCAGGTAATTCATTGGTCAACGTGTGCCAGCGTTCAATTTTTTTGTCCTTGTTTTTGAGGCAGTCAAACCAGTGCTTGAGCCTCTCTCCATTTGCATTGATACCCAGAGATACACCACCTAAAGTAGGCACACACACAACATGAGTTCTTATTAGAAAGAATCCTGGAACAACAAACAAACAAACCCTACGTGATCATTCTTTTTCTGATTTTACTGTCGTGCACTTCAGCTGCTAACTCGTTAACCGAGTCCTGTTGAGTCTGAGATTTTTTGCAGCTTCTTTGTGCGTTGCACAGTCTGACCTTGGGGTCAATTTGCTGGGACGTCCTCTCTTTGGAAGATTGTGTTATTGAGTTAACATACATCTGACGGCTCCAGACCAGCAAGCTGCTAAAACTTTTACAGCGGTGCTCACACTAACTGATGATCGGTTGATTGAGTGCATTTGATTAGCACTTAGCTGCTATTTACGCTTTTAATTCCTCGGGAAGCAGCAAAGACGTACTTAGCTTTTCACATGACTGCACAGAGTCCTGTGAAAACTTTTTCACAGTACTGCAGATAACGTCTGAGGTCTTGTGTCCTCCCTGAGCTCCAAAAATCTGATGTGAGAGGGCTTTTTATACAGACTAACAGAAAATGGAAGACTCTACATGTGATTTGAAAGCACAGGACATGGCACATTTTTCAAAATGTGATTATTTATAGGGCAGCCCAGTGGCACGGTGGTTAGCACTGTTGCCTCACAGCAAGAAGGTCCTGAGTTCAATTCCACCATCAGGTCTTTCTGTGTGGAGTTTGCATGTTCTCCCCGTGTTTGAGTGGGTTCTCTCCGGGTACTCCGGCTTCCTCCCACAGTCCAAAGACATGCATTTGTGGGGATAGGATAATTGGAAAATCTAAATTGCCCATAGGTGTGAATGCGGGAGTGACTGTGAGTGCGAATGGTTGTCTGCCTATGTGTGTTAGCCCTGCGACAAACTGGCGACCTGTCCGAATGAGCCATGCCACACAATCAAGTTGTGTAGTGTGACTTTTCCATTACCATAAAAGTCACACTACACAACAAAAACACAATCCGACCTGTGTTGATCTCCATCTTTTTGTTGAAGCAGCAGTTAGTTCATGTTTGCATCAATTTTCATGTTGGAAATGTAAACACAAACAAGTCCTTAAAAACATGTGGACCACAGTAAACCCCTCAGGGAGTCTCAAAGTGTCTACTGGTGACAACAGAGTGAAGCCCAGCACTGCTTACCTATGAAGTCATTCGACTTTCCAATGTCGTAGTCCCACACGGTCACCTCCAAGGTCTTTTTGGTGAGGTCTGCATATTTTATGTCATAACAGAACTCCTGCAGAAAATAAAAGAGGGCAAAATAAGAGCTCCACAGTTTTCTCTCTTAAAATATATGATTAACAATAGCTCATCTTTTCAGATGACCACAGTGACTTTAACAGCTTACTCACACACACACACACACACACACACACACACACACACACACACACACGTGTACACCTATCCCTGTGGGGACATCCCATTGACATAATGCTTTTCCTAGCCGCTTACCTTAACCATCAAAACTGAATGGCTAACCCTGACCATTAACCTAACCATAATCTAATTGTAACCCTGACACTAAAACCACATTTTGAGTGTGAAAAACACCTTCAGGTTCTTGGTCCCCACCAAGTAGGAAAAACACGTACGTGCACACACACACACACACACACACACACACACACACACACACACACACACACACACACACACACACACACACACACACACACAATTGCGT
>VURO01030178.1:0-10072 GCA_015108175.1 Pelvicachromis taeniatus | reverse complement strand
AATTTCCCTGGGCCAGACATGCAAAAGTTCAACACATCCATGCACTAATTGCATATTAAACACAGTGGTTTTGCATACATGTTAAAGCCAAATAGCATCATCAGCGTAGCCCGGAGAACGTTTGCTGAATAAGATGAAGTTAGCTAACTCAGCTGCGGTATCTCATCATGGCAAAAGAAAAGCCCCACCTACCGTTCTTTATGCAACTTCAAATGTTGGACAAAGTTGGATGTTGTTCCATCTCCGTCTGTGATTCTCTTCTTGCATGTTTTGCATATTGCATTTCGTTTTTTGTTGACTAATTCGTAGTTTATGTACCCGAAAGAAATTACTATTGGAAGCATTTTTGGCTTGAACGTTTCTTTTTTTTTTTGTTTTTTGTTTTAATCTGGTTAATCTGATTGGCTGTGCTACAGCTCACGCTCACATACATACGGAGTGTGGTAAGAATGCCTGAATGAATAAAATGAATTAATGGTCCGCACGTTTAATATAGTATGTGTGTTAAATTTTAGATTTGGTGAGTCATTGGTGTTAAAGTCCAAGTCAAGTCCAAGTCTTATAACATTTTTTCAAGTCAAGTCTAAAGTCATAAAATTAATGACTCGAGTCTGACTCGAGTCCACACCTCTGGAACTGAGAGTAGTCAGTAATGTCATACCTAATACTCTCTAATGTCAGACATAACCTGCTTCATATCACTGGTTACTAGTCCAATATAAATAAAGTAAATAGTGAAACACCATCGTGGTACAGAAATCCCAAGCTTCACCCTGGTTTGTGGGATTTCACTGTCACAAAATCAATAGCTTGCAGATCCAATATCTTAGGAGAGCTGATGTTAATGTCCTGAATGAACAGTGTTTCGCAGTAACAGCAGTCCCTATGATGAAGGGGACACCATTGAAGAAGTTTAGAGAATTCTTTTAGCCATCAGTTTTCTGCAGAAATAAATTTGCCAAAATACTTGGGAAGATAAACAGACACTATAACAGAAAATAAAGACAGGTATGCAACCGGGGACAGCTGAGTATAATCAAGACAGAATATGACAGAAGGTTTTTTCTTTTTTCTCTTTTCTTTATCAGACTGTTTCATAGTTTCAAATCTGAGCTGTGAGAAAATGCTGCCAAAAACCCAAGCTTGCAAAGATACAACTCTGAGGACAAATGTGTGCAAAGTGGGTGGCATAAAGTGAGCACTGAAAGAACACTGAAAATGTGCATATGCAAGTTTTTTTTAAAAAAAACATCATTCTTCAGTGTCTTATAATTGCATTTTGACAATCATGTACACCCAATAAGACAATGCCAACAGCTGTTTTTCCCTCCACCGTGGAGCTGTTTGTGGCAGAATTTCTCTTTGCAGCCTGTGGTCGTGGATGCATGACAGAATTGTCTTAGCATAAACCTATTTTGTAGACAGCTCTAGCTGCACATCTGCATAACAACCAGGCTATCATTCAAACGTGGGTCCATCAGTGGCAGGGTGAGCAGTGATGTCAGGGACTGGGTCTTCATTAAGTGCCCCTGTTTAGAGGCTCTAGCTGTCTATTATTCACCGCCATGCTGCAAAACATTTCCATTGGAGATGCTGGGGAAGGATGATGGCTGATTGCTAAGTGACAGTAATGCACTCACACACAAACAGTGATAACACACACACACACACACACACACAGAGGTTGCTAGGTGACTATAATGACAAGTATCGTTGTTTTGAGGACTGGCTGTCCCCTGCACAATTTTAAGACTTTCATCTTAAGGATTTCGTCTTTCTAAACAGGAGCTACACTGACGGTTTGCTGCATGCCTGGAGGGGTGCAGTTTATCCACACTACAAAAGTAGGTTTGCAGAATGTCCATGTGCTTGAAAATCAGTTAGACAGGCAGAGGCGGTGATCATACTTCATCGACATCTGTGTGAATATGTGTGAATATGTGTCCATGGTGTGAAGAAAACAATAAAAAACTAAGTTTGGCTTTCTGGGAAATGTAATCTTAAACATACAGGCTTCAGCAAACTTGGATTGTAGTTCTGGAGTGTTGAGTGTGAGTATGAGACAAACAAAACTGTCTGGAGTTTTCAGAAAGTATTTTGTCCCCCCCTCCCCAATTAATTTGCAGTCCAAGTAACAATATTGTCATAGTTATAACGTAATAAGTGACTTCAGTAAGTCATGCTTCTACAGAAATCCAATCATTCAAGAATAAAATCTATTCATCTATAATCACACCCGTCTTCAAAAGCTAAAAGTTCCTTCCTGTTCCAGATGCTACAATTTCTATTAATAAATAACAATAACAAACATCCAAGAAGAATTTTTAGGAAACCAAAGTCATCAAACTCCTGATGTTGTTTCACGTCAGTTTTCTGAGCTAACAAGTCCTTCTCTGTGGAAATGGTAAATAGACTGGTTCTTATATAGCTCTTTTCTTCTCGAGCACTCAAAACATTTTATATGACATGTAGCAGTTCACCCATTCACTACTACTTTTTTCCACATCTCCGTGCTTTCTACTTCTACCTTCTTCATCTAAATGCATCTACTTTAACCCCAGTCTGCAGCAGGAAGTGATTGATCAGCAGATTCTGATTAGTAGATAGCCTGTTCTACCACTTGGGCCACAGCCACAAAAGAAGGCTGGAAGTGCACTGCAACAGCTTTTTTTCATTATGTAAACTCAAAGACTGGTTGAAAATCCCAACAAGTGCCTATTCTGGGTTCTCCTGCCAATGGACACACACCTAAAAAGCATGTCATGATAGAAAAGATTAAATTAGTCATTTAACAAACTACGTGCTAATTTGTTTACTTCACCCCAAATGCTGCTGTCTTTATTGGTGTTCTTGATTGCTGGATGATGAGTCTCAGTTAAGTTAAATATATTTTTTGCCAACTTTACTTTATCCAAAGCTATTAGGCTACTGTTGCATTTTTCGGTCTGTCCATTTCTGACAGCTAATAGGGATCCACAGGAACCAAAAGACTGGACTTCCCCAATCACGCTGCACCAATCCCCTGGCAGAGGTGTTTCTTTTACAAAGTCTGCAAAATTCTTGAGTGTTTGCTTCATTTATGTAGATAAAAAAGTTGTAAACACTGACACAGGCTTTCACAATAGTCACAGTTATCCTCCGGTGGGCCGAATGAGGAGTCATTCCATTCTGCTATTGTGGCATTGCGAGGGAGTGATGGGGAAAAGGGAAGAAACCAATGATGATACACAATGGTGGTATGGTGATTGGGAACTCAAAAGCTTTACAATTACAGGCAAAAAAAAGCCAAACAACTCCTCCCTGGGAATTTTACTGAAGGAATATCTAGTTCAAAACTATGCCAAATATTAAGAAGGCACTCAGACCAAGTAGTTGTTTACAATACCATGAGGAACTGACTGAGGGAACAGGGAGGGAGCTAGGTGGTGTTGCTGTTGCAATCATGTCAGCTTACGGGCGCAGCATCTAAGGGTTGCTTTGAGTCGGTGCCACTGTTCTTGGTTACTTGAGGGACTTCTGATCTCAGGAATAACAAATCACTGTTGATTGACAA
Source organism: Pelvicachromis taeniatus (assembly GCA_015108175.1). Lineage (NCBI taxonomy): Eukaryota > Metazoa > Chordata > Actinopteri > Cichliformes > Cichlidae > Pelvicachromis > Pelvicachromis taeniatus. The sequence continues at coordinate 6,519 of VURO01030178.1, read as the reverse complement.
GTCATGTTCTGAGGGTGAGGTTTTTAGGTCATGTTGACTACTGCTTGGAGCTGGCCCTACTGTGCATCTGCTCCTACCACAGCCCTTAACAAGGTACAGTAAACATACTCGACACGAAACAGCTCCACACACGACTCTGCTTATGCTCAGCCATTGTTGTTAATTGAGTGACCACATGAGAGCCAAGGCACATTTATACAGCCCTCCCAATCATTTAGACGATCCCACTAATATAGTAACTTTCCACTTTGTTCCTGTTAATGATGAATAAATGATAATCAATTATAATTCTAATATGAGAATAGATTCAGAAACGTAAATATAATAATAAATGAATATCAATATGACTAAAGAACAACGCTCTTTTGACCAGCTTATCACGCCTAATAAATTTACAAAGATTAGACAGAAAAGGGTGGTTAAGAAGGATGCATTGAATAATCCCGTTCTTCATAGCTATGATTAAAACAAAATTAAAGAATTATTACAGAAACAAAACTCCAAAGTCTTTGGCTGATTGAAACAGCTGATCCAAACAACATAATTTTGAATTCTGTTGTTTGAATCAGTAGCATCTGGAACAGGAAGGAACTTTGAAATTATGAATCAGAATTATGGCCACATTAAAGCCGCATAGCAAAAATACTTAGTTAATGGCAAAGAGAATTAAATAATTCATTGCCTGGAATTAAATCATATTTCAAACATGGCTCCATAGCCGAGATGCTGCTTTGACCAAGACATATTTTAGAGCCAAAGTTAATTAGTTTAATTAAATGGGAATTAAGACTAGTAACACCTTTCATAATGACAACATTAAATTAAATCATAGATACCAGAATTAAACCTAACTGAAACAGCACATTAAACAAAGAGGGACAAATTGTTTGGCTGGGGATGTGTCATAGGTATCAGCACGCAGTCATGTGTGCATGCACGTGCACACTCCTGCAAAAACCTCCCTACATATACTTGTCCAGGATTGCAGTGTCTTTTGGTAAGTTGCTCCACCTTTGTTCTTCTCATTTCTATTATGATGGACTTAGGTACTTTCTGTTCTGCAGTTTGCCCTCTAGTGGTTGTTTAATGTATTTTATTCTGCACGACCTAGCCAGGGGCAGTTACACCTGTTGCCATCCATGTCTCCACAATTTGATAAACAAAATTGTCTGTAAGTAAGACTGTTTGTTATCATTGAAGCAACTTGTGTGCATTATAACTTGTTGTAGAAGAGTGATGTATTTTCTGGTTTAAATCTATTTTAATGGTTGAAGTTGATTTAGCTCATTTTGATTGTACATGCATCTAAGATAAGCTTGAATCCATTTGGTGTTTTATTTGGGGCATCATTAAGCAGATAAATATTCTGCTTATATTTGTGAATATGTGGCTTACTGCTGTGTTTGTTATATTGTATATTGATGCAATTTTTATTGGTTTCATTTCTGGTTTTGTCCACAGTTTCACACTTTATCCTTGTTAGACCATGCAACTCAACATGTCGGCCTGTTCCTTGGATGTTGATTAAGAGAGTGTTTAGGTGTCTGTATGGCTGAGTCTACATTCATGAGGACAACACTTAGTGAGGAGAGAACACATATTCAGATCTCAATCAGCCCAAAATTTGTGAGGCCACGTAAAGTCACGCTATAGTCTGGGAAGTGTAAGTTTCTTTTTCCACATTTCTGTGAAGCACATGATAAAAATAAGTTGCATGTCTTAATGCAAGCTCTGTAACCCCTGTAATAAAATCCCAGTGAGTTGATTGTGTTCATCTGGACATAGCGTTTTCAATGAGAGAAATGTTACGTCACTCATCCAAGTGACTTCTTCAGGCTGCAGGTTTCCCCAACCTTATAAACAGTACATCTGCACAATTATCAAACTAGCATGTATCCACAGTCACGTACCCTCGGGACCCTCCTCAGTCCATTTAGTGCGCATGCTCAATTTTCAGTTTTACACTCATTGTATGCTGACAAGTTCTTAAAACGTGCCCTGAGTTTGTCTGTCTTATTGCCCAAAGACCTCATCATAGTGGCATGAAACAGTTTTCTCCTTTCAGTTTTTTGTTCTTTTTAGTTTTGCTGTCTCTGTAGTGCTCTCAGGATAACAGGTCTCGCTCCATTCAGTAATGAATGTAATGAGAATAGTGAACTGAACATATCAGAAAGGTCTTGTATTCTATAAAAATATACTACTTTTTTAGTTGCAGAATATTCTGAGTGATTGATTTCAGTGACACTTTGTGGTTTACCTACTTTAGTGTTTATCTCCTAGTTAAGATAGTCAGCACTACTGAATAATGCATTCAAATCTGATTAGTATGTAAAATGTTCGTGTCTCCAAGAAAATACAAATGTAGAAAATGCAGCGTGTACACATTAAAAGTAATAATATTAGGATATTTATTATTAAACTATTTTATTATTAAATAAAGAAAAGAATAAGAAGTCTGCTGTAGAGTACTGAGAACACGGGTAGCTGGCCCTGCACAGTGTCATTAGCCTTGATTTCCACATAAACACAATCCTGGATGGGTTATTGATTTTTGTTCCCTGGGACAATTCATGACAATGTGCTACACTGGCAAATTTTCATAATCATGATAAACTGCAATTAGATGCAAGGCAGTCAATAGTTTGTTATTGAAATAGTGAAAATAGCAGTGGAAAAGAGATTCATAATAACAGAGGTCCCTGCTTTGGCCTTTACATTAGAGAAGTGGTGAGAATCGATCTTTTCTTATCACAAAGGATTATCGCCACAGTGAGTTTTTCAATAATCATTACACAGGATTGACACTGTGTTCTACCTGATGACTTTATTGAATTCATTTGCTCTCTGCTGTATGAGTTCTCAGCTAAGCATTAATGTACAATATGCCATGCAGCCATAGCAATGACTCAAGTTCCCTCTTTTAATTCCTCTGACTTGAATCGCTGCAAGAGTTTCAAGAGCCACTACCTATAGAAAAACAATACATGATGACTGATTAGACATCAAGACTTATGTTTTACAAGGTATGTACTACAGACATGGGCTGCTTTAGTTTTGTCACAGAGACTTGATTTTGGATGCAGAATTACCTTCTTCTGTGGAACCACCTCCCAGCTTCGGGAGACAAACGTTGTGTCTATTTTTGAGATTAGGCTTAAAAATTGTCTTTGTGATAAAGCATATAAAGTCCTGATTAAAAGTTTAAGACCACTTGAAAAATGGCAAAAAAAAAAAAAAATCTATGTTGCCACATATGTACAGTACATATTTAAACTTTTGATCAGCTGTAAAAACAGCTGTAAAGAAAAGAGTGTTGTTTTCAATAAATTGCATGCTCAAAAATGTTTGGCCTCACTCTCATTTCTTCTTGTTGGCATGCTGAAGCACTCTTTGCCATTTTTCAAGTGGTCTTAAACTTTTGATTGGGACTGTAGTTAGAGCTGGATCAGGTGACCCTGAGTCCTCCCATAGTTACTCTGCAACAGACCTAGCAATGATGCCCACCAGTGTACAATGATACTCTGAATGTTTGTTCTTCACTCACCTTTTCTCATTAGTTATTATTAATCTCTGTATTATTGTAGGGTCTTCACCTTACAATATAAAGCACCTCGAGGCAACTGTTGTGATTTGGCACTACATAAATAAAACTGAATTGAATTTACTGCTGGTGGTTGGATCCTCATCTCGCATCCTTAGCACTGCTCTCCTGGATCCATACAGACCCTGAAGAATGGAAATTCATGGAGTGGCTGATAAATGATGTCAAGCATTTCTAATTATCGTTTATTTCATTTATGAGACAGTCTTATGTCAGGAATGTCTAACCAAACTCTTTGGTATTTATGAGTGTCACACATACCTCAAAAAGCCCTCAGGTTTCCATCACCTTACTCAGGCTGTTTCTGTTAATAATCGGACTTCTACCTCAATTGGCTCAATTTCATGCAAAATCTTTTAAATATTACTCTTTAACTATTTTTTACTTTTCAAGAAACAGACTTTCTCATTACTGAAACCTGGCAGTGCATCTGAGAATATTATTCCTCAACATAGCCATTATTCCTGGGTGATTATTCTTTCATTAGGCAGTCTCCTCCTGTGGTTAAGGAGAGGGTCTAGCTTCAGTGTTTGGAAAATAATTTTCATGTAGTTCAGGAAATGTCGGACATCTTTCATCTTTTGACATACAGCTGATTTAAGTTCTGATTTAAGATCCTTATTATTGAGATGTGGTGTGTTGTTTGCCTGGCCTAAATAGTTTCTTCTTAAAGGCGTTCAGTGACTTTCTCCCAACATGAAGCTGTCCAGATTGGTTATAGCCCGGGATTTTAAAATTCACTTTGACAATGACTCTGACGTCGTTGCCCCAGGTTTTTATCAGTATTTGTCAAATTTTACCCAACACGTGTCTGGCCCTATGAACATACCAAACATACCAAAGAACACATGCTGTGCCTTTGTTTTTATTTTATTTGACTACATAGGTTCTGATGACATTTTCGATTCCTGATCATTTTATTTTTTTTAAAGTTGTCTTGGTCCTCCCTGTGCTGTTTGTGTGGTTAGTTGTTGCTTCTTAAATTGCTTTGTTTGGGTATACAACAGTGAACTCTCAACAAGTCTTATTAATAACCACTGACTTTCCATTTTAGACAAAATATGTTTTGTTTTTGAAGCAATATTAGCTTGTGTTTTAACATTTAACGCTGCTTTCTGTTTAAAGCATTTCTATTGAAAAGTTGAGCATTTCTGGAGTTCAACTTGTTTACATGTTCATTTTCTTCATTTAAATTATCTTTTGGTTTCATCTAAGCGTTCTGTTAGGAATGCAAGGGCTGCTTATTTTTCAAACTTCATCTCAAAGAGCAGAGGTAATCCTAAAGTCCTAAATTTGACTGATTGTTACTCATACCTGCTGTTTTCAAATGAAGATAATGAAAACATTAATTTCCTTGTAGAAAAAAAATCAACAATGTGAAAAATAATGATAACAGACAGTGTTATCATCACTGTTTGGCCCACTATGGCCTGTTATGTTCTTTTTTATTTTTCGCCCATATCTTTATTGGAGCTGGTCAAATTAATTGACTTAGTGAAAGCATCAGAAAAAAACTTTTGTAGCCTGTAAAATCCGGCATATTTTGGCAGTTGCCTCATTGTTCCCCAAGTAGTGCACCTGTTTTTGATTTAATTAACATCAAAGTAGCTGAATCTGATTAACAATCCATATGTTTGTGCAGGTTCTCAGACAGGTCACGTTAATCTTAAGCACTTGAAGAAAAATGGCAACTGGACTTCTTCAAGTTTGTAAAGATTTTTCACCTCTCATCCAAGAGGCTTCTTAAATTCTAAAAGAAATAAAGGTGGAGAATCCCAGATATTAGTAGGAGTTGTCCTGTTTGGAGATGCTTATTATCATTTACTCATTTTTGAGTGGTAGTTACCATATTTTTCGGACTATAAGGCACACTTAAAATCCTTTAATTTTCTCAAAAATAGACAGTGCGCCTTATAATCTGCTGCGCCTTATGTATGAATTCTGGTTGTGCTCACTGACCTCAAACCAATTTTATGCGCTAAAAAATCTGTCAAAAAATGTTTTAGTACGACTTTGGTAAGCTATGAAGCCGCACCAGTTGATGGATTGTCGGAGTATTACAGCTCTCGTAGTCAAGAGCCCCGCGGAGTAATCTCCAAACTCCGCTTTAGGTTCCAAAGTCAAACGAACACTGTGGCATCACTGAGAGTTACAAACTGTCTAAATTCTTTCATTTTTAATGAAATGATCAATGTGGCTGCTTTACGGCGTCTCAATTAAGTTTAACATCCAGGCATCCATGAAAACAGAATTTAGTCAATTTAACGGAGTTAGAAGTTAGCAGGAAGTTAGCTCGCTAGTTTCCACCTAAACAAGATACAGTGGTTTGCAAAAGTATTCGGCCCCCTTGAACTTTTCCACATTTTGTCACATTACAGCCACAAATATGAATCAGTTTTTATTGGAATGCCACGTGAAAGACCAATACACGTGGTGTCATCAGTGGTGTACACGTGAGAAGTGGAATGAAAATCATACATGATTTCAAACATTTTTTTCAACCCCTTTTGGTCTGAGTGCAGTCAGTTGCCCATAAACATTGCCTGATGAGTGCTAATGACTAAATAGAGTGCACCTGTGTGTAATCTAATGTCAGTACAAATACAGCTGCTCTGTTACGGCCTCAGAGGTTGTCCAAGAGAATATTGGGTGCAACAACACCATGAAGTCCCAAGAACACACCAGACAGGTCAGGGATAAAGTTATTGAGAAATTTAAAGCAGGCTTAGGCTACAAAAAGATTTCCCAAGCCTTGAACATCCCACGGAGCACTGTTCAAGCGATCATTCAGAAATGGAAGGAGTATGGCACAACTGTAAACCTACCAAGACAAGGCCGTCCACCTAAACTCACAGGCCGAACAAGGAGAGCGCTGATCAGAAATGCAGCCAAGAGGCCCATGGTGACTCTGGACGAGC
>VURO01030175.1:0-10918 GCA_015108175.1 Pelvicachromis taeniatus | reverse complement strand
CGATAAAACGGGCGGAGTGAGACCACATCCAGGAACTTTTTGCGTTCTCGGCTTGATGCGTACTTTGAATTGGGACAGTACTTGGTCTCTGACTGATGACGTATAACGAGTCCACGAGAACGCAAGTACACACAAGTACTCATATTGGGAAACGGCCGGGGAGAAGACACATCGCCCTCCCTACATCATACTGTTGCTTCTGGATAGATCACAGGCAGCGTGTATGGTGTGTGTGAGAAAGTGTTCTACAGTATTTGGTTCCGACTTTTTTTTTTCTAGATTTTCGTCCTTTAAAATTGGGTGAGTCTTAAATTCCAGAGCGTCTTATACGGCGAAAATGCGGTAGTTGTTAATGTGTAGTAGACTCAGGAACATGCTACAATAGTATTTGTAAGTGGAAAAACAACTAAACAAAAATACAGACAATGCATGTATTCCAAGTATTGCTACCATGGCTATCTGCATGGCTACCTACCTTGCTAGGGAGCAAAACATGGACTTCTTTGGTAATTTTCCTGATTACTACTACTGGAACATTCTCTGAAAATTTACTTCTGAAGAGTAGATAATGCAGTAAAAGGAGCACTGCAGTCATTTAGCTTTGTAAGGTTTGCTTAAGTATAGTGTTTCTTTTATATTTGTGGATTCCTATGAAGAATATAATGTGTACCTTTCCAGATCAACTAACTGTTAGTGGGCTGGTGACAGGTAAAATTTTATTCTCATGCGTAATTCATAACTTGTTTTGGGGAGTCCCTTCTGTTATGCAATTAACCTTATATGGGAAGGTTGTAGTGTTCTGGAGGTTGTTTGTTTAAGTTTTATGGATTACACATTTTCTGTGGGTGTTTGATCTGGCAGGTCCATAGGGCATCTTCTCTCCTGTGTTTCGAAACTGGACTGTCAGCTTTGGAGGTATCAAGCTAAAGTGAGTAACGCAGAGACATTGAGTAAACACAGAGCTTAGATTTGGGCAGAAAGTTAGGGTGAAGTGTTTTCTTGTGTGTGTTTTGGAAATTATTTTCATTACTTAGGTTGATGTTGAACTTTTAGCCCCGTCTTTTCTCTGAACGTCAGATTTTTCTCAAAAGAAAATTTGCAGATACAGCTTTCTTGGTCATAAATTGTGTCGATGCCCTTTTCAATGCACAAAATTTTAGTTGTAGAGGCTGTTGTGTTGTAATTCCACGATATTGTTCATGGGCTGTAGTTTATTTATCCTTACCCCCCAGTTTTATTTAATATTTTCCTTCTACCTTGTTCAGATGACTGGGAATTTGTCAAGTGTTATGTATGCACATCTCTTTGCACAGGGCTTTTCCCCACATGATAATAAATACTAAATATTGACTGTATTTATTATACCATGCTTATTTTGACTCAGATTCTTGATTTCTCACCCCATCAACTGACTCTTTGCGCAGTAGACAGTAGGTTTCCTGAGGCAGTGTGTCCATTCATGACCCGGTTCAAAGATAGAAACCCCAAGAGTCTGTACTCTGTGTTTCAGTCATCAAAAAGCATCTCTGCCAGCTGCTGTTTGAGAAGAGATGGCAGGATAATAGTGGGCTCCTTTCTAGTCTAATGTAGACCTTCTGTATGTTCTTGTAAGGTATATGTTAACCTCTGAAATAGTGCAGCTATAAGACTCAAATACTCAGTCTTCCTCCAGCTTCCTCACCAGTTTGACAAAAAAAAAAAAAAAGACATCAAGGTTTGTTCACAGTGTTGTTTATCGACAATGTGTCTATGCAAACAACAGAAAAGGCTCCTGGCAACTAAGTCTGGCAAGCTAAGACACAGATAGGCCCATCAAAATCACATTTAAGTAGATTTGCCAACTGCAAATACAAGGTGGAAGTCATTTAAAGGATGACTGCAAAAAAAGAGGTTTTTGTTTTTTTTTGCTTTGTTAGATTTTAATGAATGTATATGTTTAGATTTCATTAAGAAAGCTCTACCTGTCATCCTTTTCAAAAACAACAAAAAAAGGTCTGAATATGAGATTTTTCAAGTTCTTCTGAACACAAGAAGGCTGCTGGCCTTGAAGGTACAATTATTGCACAAATGTAGTCCCATATTTCTAAAAATAGATTTTAAAAAGATCACTAGAATTACTAGACACGTACTTAACATTTAATGAACAAGCCTTTGATATTGGATTTGAATGGAATGAGTCTTTCAGGGAAAAAAATAAAGAGCCTTAGATTTATCTAATGCAGCTGTTATGCACCACTCCACATTAAGGAAAGAGGCCAACTCGGGACAAGGATAATATGTTGGATGCCTGCTTAATCCCATGTCTGAAGTTTAACAGTGTGTTAGAATAAATGTACAAATATATTTAAATGTAGGTGCCTTATTTTCACTTGTTTTTCCCCTTTTCTGATTTTGAATAACAGTAAACCTTGCTAGGCATGACTTTTATAAAGGCTTAGACACAAATTCTACTTTTTCTGTTGCTTGTACAATTAAATATATTTACCTTTGCAAACCCACAATATCTTGTCTTTTTCTAGCTGCACTTACATGTAGAATTGTAACTGGGTCAAGCACTCAAACTGTTAGTTATCAACTTTATCCAGGATTTCCTAATCTAGCTCTAGCAGTATTTACAGGACATGCAGATGCAAACATGTTAAATACATAAATATATGTAACAAATGAAGAGCAAACTTTAGATTCATTAAAAAAATAAAATAAAAGATAGGTTAAACATACATTACATGCTGAATCCTGTAATGCTGGCCTGGGAAACAAATTTCATTCTTTCATGCTTTTAACACGTTGAGTGACAGTAAATGTATCTAGCTGTGAATATAAATTTTCATTGAAAGAATCATGAAAAGATAAAGGCTTTAGAGGATCCCCGAAAAGATCAGACACCACAGACCCTCTTACTATGTGTGAACAATCTTAAACATAGGTGTGCCACATAAGTTACTTGGTAAGAAGTGAAACTCTTTCAAAACACTGATAATCTGAGGTTTAACCTGAAGTCACCTTGCTAAGTCCCAAATCTTGCTTTGTAGTACAGGTCTCTGTTCTCACTTGCTCCATGACAAAAATCTTACCACTTACCCGTCTTAACATAAATGTGTGTCTGGTCCCTTGTCACTAGTATTTGAGAGAGATATTACCAGATTTGTAGGTTAAGGGGCTTGTCGACTCTCTCCGCCTTTCTAGTTCACACAGACACATTTGGCAAACAATTCATCTTAAGTCAGAACCATCCTACGGAGTTTACCGTTCACTTGCAACACTTGGGTAACAGGCGCAATCGACCATGCTACACTGCTGTAATTCCCATGGCACTCTGCAGTCTGCCGTGTGTTATCACAGGTCACCGCTGTATATGCGACATATCTAATGCTCAAATACCCAGAAAGAAATACCATGACATAAATAAGCTCTAACCCACACATTTTCACAGATACGCAGATTAACGCACACAAGGTCTTTCTCTCTTCCCCTTTTCTCTCGCTCTCTTACACGCCTGAATGCAAGTAAAACATTACAGTAATTAGAAATGTGTTTGTTGCTGGGAACATATTTTCCTCGAGTAGCTGAACTTGTTAAGATTTACAGAGTGACAAAAATAAACTTGTATTGTCCTTGTATTGGCAGATGTAGATGGATTATGTTAACAAAAAACAATAATAATAATAATAATAACGGAACTTGAGAAAAAGGTGCATTGACTCGTGTCATGTCTGCAATGATTCTACTATTATGTCAAATATCTGCAGATTTGCTACCTACCGTATTTATGACCATTTGCAGAGAAGAAAAAAAATGCTGAAATCACTGACTACATGTCAGTTGTGACGTGAGTGATTTCGTCATTCATTAATATATGAATAACTACTACAGCATCTTTAGACATGTGAGCCAATGAAACAGCACATATTTGTTCCATTTAAAAGAGCTAAGATTAAGCTATTAATCTCAGCTGCTGTAGGCAGCTGGCATTTAAATTTGTCTGGTAGGACAAATTTAAACATTAATGAATCTTGTATTTGTTAAACGCATATGATATAAACGCATAAACAAGTCAATGGCACAAACAAGATCGGTGAACCATAGAATAGTGAATGTCAGTTTACTAAACTTAATCTAGTGCCTTTCCTCGAAGAACATTGGTTATTAGTAGCATGAAGTGTTTATTATCGGCTGCCTTTATGAACAGTGTGTTCAGTCCAAACCAGTGGCCTAAATTTATGAGCAAGGATATGTTTCTTTACGTATTATTTGCAGCATATGGGATTTGTTGTCTCGCATTGTATGACCAAAACTAGTTTAGTTTTATATTCTTGATGGTATTGACAATTTTATCTTTGTTCATACGATTGACTGTCCAAGGTATCCTCAGTGTCTTTCTGTATGCCCACATCTCAAATGCCTCTAATCATCCAGCTAAAACGTAAATATAACAGAATTGCAAATCTTATAAATCTATTTATTCACAAATATGAAATATTTTATTTAGGAAAAATATTCGCTAATAAGGAACATTTTACAATTGGTAAAGATTAACTGATAACAGGCCAGTAAGGTGACCGAGTATGGAAAGCATCTCAGAGAGGTAGAGTTTCTCCGAAGAAAAGATGGACAGAGGTTCACTAATCTGGAAAAACTGTTCATATCAGGAACGATATCATCAATGCTGAAAGGTATACATAGGATGTAGAACAGGGGTCACCAACCTGTGTGAAAGTGAGAGCCACTTCTTAATTAATGTGAAGGGCTACCAGTTTGACACACACTTCTGAAATAACACATTTCCTCCATTTAACTTTAATTATATGTTATCATTAATAATCAATTATATTCATCTATGTAAAGACACCGATTATGGCAACTGTTTCCATGGAGACCAGCTAGCGCTGATCTAATATTTAAAAATATTTTTTTTTAATATATTGTCTCTAACAAATTGATACCAATGCAATTGTGATTTTTAAAAAAATAGCAACAAAAAATAAGAATAGATGCAGCTTACTGGTAAGTTGTTATAGTGAGCTATTTTTAGAACAGGCCCGCGGGCTACTCATGTGGTGACCCCTGATGTAGAACAACATACGCTCTTATCCAGACATATTTTTCAAGGAAGGCCTTGCATATTTCAGCAAGACGATGCTAAATGCAGTACTGCATTTATTACAACAGCAGTAGTAAAAAAAAGTCCAGGTACTGAGACGGCCTGCCTGCAATCCAGACCTTTCACCAACTGAAAATGTTTGATACACTAGTTTTCAATTCAGTTTTATTTATATGGCACCAAATCACAACCACAGTCACCTCAAGGCACTTTATGTTGTAAGGCACAGATCCTACAATAATACAATCATGAAATAAGAAATATGACCGAGGACCCATGGTGGTTGAGCAGCTAGAATCTTAGACTTTTGTTGAAAGGAGAGGGGATGCTACACAGTGGTAAACATGGCTCTGTCTAAACTTAGTTGAGCTGTGTTGCTGTCATTAAATTTAAAATGTTGACTTGATAATCTTGATTCCAGCATTTCATGCATTTATATGCAGTCATTGTTTATAACTTAAGTTTTGTGTTTTTTACAAACAGGATCTGATTGCCTTTAATTTCCTACATTTGTCAGATTGTTTATCTTCACGTTTTCTTTGTGTACTACACGTTCAGTGAACGTTCATATCCAACACATTGCAATGGATCCAAAATGAATGACATAAAAAAAGGTGTACGGAACTAGAAAAGCTTAGTTGATTGGCAGAAAACAACAGTACTGTCACCTAAGATCAGTTTGAGCTGCTCCGTCTCTCAGTCTACACTTACGCATTTTAATTGTTTTTACAGAGGGCAAGTCGGTTACAGTCTGCTACGACTTGGCCTTTCTTCGACTTCCTTTCATTGCATGTCTCTATATCAGTTATGCTCACTCATTGTTGTCTTTCTTTCTGTGTTTCACTCTCATTTAGGGCCATTCACATTCAGTACAATAATCCATACAAACACTTATTTCTATTCATGAGTTTGTCTTCATCTCTCTGCAGTTCGACCCATAAAAATGTCAACATTGAGAATGGTCTCCCATTGGGTGGTTTTACGCACCGCACCTGTGAACAAAAAGGTCCATGCATATTTACCAGGCTCTGCTTTTGTTAGAGCTCCACACTGGCATCCATGTACATCTTATTACGTTTGCATTTCTGTCACTTTTACTAGAAGTGCCTTTTCTGAAAACCTCTGGCCATCGTCCTTGTTCTGACTATTTTAGTCAGTCATTTCACTGAATGCTACCTCAACAAAACATTTAATCCACTAAATATCCCAGCCTTTGACAACTTTAAGGTTGTAATTTGTTTGCAGAATCGAAAAAGGGCTTGCCACTGTTGTTTTTGTTCACATAGCAGGAAAAAATCTAAATAAAGCAAATCCCAAGACATCCTGCGAGTAAAATATTTCGAAATCATCTGACTGTTTAAGAAAATTTCTCTTTGAAATCTACTATTCATTTTATTTGATAATTAGTTTTCTGGAGGCCGTCTCTTATGAGGAGAGCCACGTTTAGACTGGGATTTTCTTTTCTCCAGTTTATCCGTCAGGCTTTGCCTATATTCAGTGAAAAATATCACGTGTTACTCTACAGCATTTGCACAAATCTTGAAACATAAAGCCTTTAAAATGTAACAGAATAATCTATAATTCCCTTACAGGCAGATTAAGCTAAAAGAATTTTTCCCCCAAAAAATCATAACAAACAAGCACTAACCAACAGAGGATTTGTATATAACAGAACCATTACAACACTGTCCCAGACCCACCACTACCTCTGAGACACTCGTGAGTTTGATGTAGTGCTGACTGCCCATTTTGTACCATGTTCTGTTAACTGGTCAGGGAATCTCCTTTTAGCAGGGGAAAATGAAAATACTAGCCAAATGTGTTTCTTTGACCACTGGTTGTATTGTGGACCCTAGTTTCTGACAGATTTTTGAAAGCATGTCTGTCTCTATCAGAAACACAGGGTAGTTCAGTTTCACCAGCGGGATTTGTTTCACAACTCAGTGCCTTTACAGAGGACACACCAATTTTATATTTGGCAAAATTTTTAAACTTCTACTTGAATATGTTAAAAAACAGATTTCCATTATTTATTTTCTACACATTTTTAACTTGAAGATGTCAAACTGTGTCCATCCTCTGAACTATTGTGGATTAATAATCCAGATAGCTAAAACACTTCTAGTACATGTTTAGATGATTAGTTTCTGATAAAAAAATCCCATTAGGTTTGCTATAAATTGTAAATCACAATCCACACAGCGTAAACGCCGCAGGCTAATGATGGAAACGTCTCCAGCATCACTAAAGTGCCAAATCTTACTAGCCGCCTGGCCACGTTGCACACCAAAGCAAGTGTGGCTGTGCTGAGTGGAATTTTACCTTCATAGCTGAGCGGTTTGCTGGACAAGGATTTGCGACAAAGTAGTGCATTGTTTATTTGCAGTTTATGTATCAGAAATTGTTCAGTAAACAACATGTTTTGGACATGGCTTTGAGAGATATTTGCAAACAGTGGAGTTAAGACAACAAACACTGGAAATATTGGAAAGTCCTGGTTTCCGATTGCATCATTGCTGGCCTGTTTGTGTGTTCAGCTGGAAATTTTTCAGTCTGTTTCTTTGGCCGGCTTTTTGCGTAGTGCGTCGATACAGCTTCTTGTCACATATACATTCATTAAAACCACATACTTGGTGTAATTAACACATGCATGAAACGTGTAATATTAATTGCACACATAAAATACATGCATACATAATTAAAAAACTCATCTAAGTTTTATCACTGGTTAAATCTGCCTGTTATTTTCTTGATTAGCTAACACTAAAGAGCGTTAGCCGTCTTTACTGTATATATAGTATGGCCTTTACAGTTTATTTATCTTTTGGGTGTGTGTTGAATTTGCTAGTTCCCTCTGTCCTTTCATAAACTCTCTCCAGGCACCCCAGCTTCCTCACAGAGTCCAGACACATGCTTAGTTTAATTGGCTATTCTAAACTGGCTCTATGTGTGAATGTGAACACCCAAGGTTGTCCGTCTCTGTGTGTTAGCCATGGAAAAGACTGGTGACAACCAGCTTTCATACTATGATATCTGGGATAGTCTCATGCACCCCTGTGACTATGAAAATAGATAGATGGATGAATATATTATTTTAGAAGCACCTGTATATGCCTTCAGATCAGGTAATGATTTTATATGTGATTATAAAGAGCAGAGTTCTGTTTTGATTCCGGCTTCATTATAATACGTCATTGCACTAATAATGAGCAGGCAGCAGTGCCTCCTCTGCAGTGACTACCAGAAACTGCACAGGGAGAAAGCAGTAGATTAAAAGTCCTGCAGAGTAGCTGTTCATTCCATTCGTCCTTTTCTCATTGATCAATGAAAGTGAAGTGCTTTAGGAATAAACGCATGATTAATACCGATACCCAGTTCATACGCACTTACATTGTTCCAAGGTTATACTGTACTCCTTGGATATAATGAGAAAACCTGGCAATGTGTTTACACCCATAAAATAAAATGCAAGCACCTTGGAGGGAAATGGCAACGTCAATATACCATAATCTATCCCGGAGCGGAAGTTGTCTTATCTCTGAAGATGTCAATAGTATAAAGGATTCGGTAGACTGAGCTCTACATCCAGCTTGTTGCTTTTATAATGTTACTCTCATGAGTGATGGAGAGACACAATTCAGATGTAATGCTGAGTTCACCATCTTCAGCTTTAGTCTAACAAGACAGACTCAAAGTACCATGATGAGCTCTCCAGGGAAGGAAGACAGACAGGAAGTCAACTAAAACCATACAAGTTTCTTCTTGGCATAATATAAATTCCAATGGGTTTGTGATTTTAAATTAATGCTTGGCCAATCATTGTCATTGTATTGGCTGCTAGAGGTGAGCAGACTGAAAACTGATAACAAAACAACTGAGGATCTTTTTTTTTCCCCTGTTGACACTCCATAGCAAAGTTGACTTTTTACGTAAACAGAAATGTGTCACAGTTAACATAATTTTAGTTTTATCTTATTGTCTTATAATCATTTGGTTTCTCAAAACTCAGAATTTGATAGATATTAATTTACTGGGATTAGGCTAAGGCTTTAATTATGTCAAAAATGTTTAGTAAGGGTAAAAATATTTACTTTTGTGTGATTTTAAATATGTCAGTGTCAGTTCTTCCTCAGAAACTTTACCTTCTTAGATCAAAGCTTTTCTTTTTGCTGCTAGAAATACTTTTTTTACTCAAAAGTTAAAGAACAAAACTGAATCTTTCAACACTATGCTATAATCTATATTCACTGCAGCACAGTGTAGTCCGTGCTGCAGGGAGACTGTGTGGGACCGCCCCGTCCCGTTATGTGTGTGAGCGTGAGGGAGGGAGAAAAAGGAGAGTCGAAAGGTACAAGTAGCTACCGACAAGAAACGGGAGATGGAGACATGTAAATATATTAATAACCACTGCAGCTAAAAAGAGTGCCAGACGAGCCCAGTTGTAAGTAAGCCGTTAAGACTCGACTGTACATTGTGTTTGTGTTTTCCTCCGAAACAATAACGTTCAACTGGAGCAGCCTTTCAACGTCTCTCGGTCTCTCGCGAGTAAAGCTGACCCAAACAGTAAAGCTAGTTCCCGGCTACGAGCCGACAAGAACCCAACGTGAGGTTTCTTTACTACGGTTCAGACATGTCCGAGGGAAGGAGAGTACAAACATGTTGCTGTGTTAGTTCAGTGAGAGATTTATTTGGAAAGAAAACAATTTTCACTGTGTACACTTATGTCTGCGTTTTTATTTTGTTAAATACGGACAAAATTGTAGATTTGGTAGTTCAATGAAAGGCTTCAGTTAGTTAAGAGTGAGAAAGAAACATTTGCATTCACGTTTGCAATTTTGTTTTGTTATACAATATTTGAAAAAAAAATAAAAAAACACTACATTTTGGAAAATATTAGTGAGTGTTTTCTTGTTTGTTTGTACTACCTGAACACTTAAAAGTGGCCCTCCAATGAGTTCACGGTGCCAGAAGTGGCCCGTGGCTCATTTGAGTTTGAGACCCCTGGTCTAAATAGTCCTCTAATATCTTTGAGCTCAAATAATAAGCCAGCATCACATTTATCATATAAAGGACTTCCCAAAACAAAGACATTAAGTTCATATTCATCATATTTGATGGAGTTAATTAGCATTACTCACATTAACAATAGGAGAAACCACTTTAAACTTAAATTAACTAGGTCCTGAAACTTGTTTGTATTTGTCCATGAACATGATAGCTTCTTCTGGTGATGAAAGTCTCTTCTTTTCGCCACTCTCCAGAGTAATTTGTAAACGGGCCGGAAAAAGAAGCGTTGGACGGAGAGCTAAGTTATAGAGATCAGCCATCACCAGTTTATACTTAGCTCTTTCCTCGGCGACCTCAGGTGTGTAGTCTTCAAAAATCTGGACTGGTGATACACGGTACTGAAGTTTACCTCGCCGTTTACGAGCCTCCTGAATAATCGGCTCCTTAGTCTGGTGTTGATGAAGGCAAATTATCAACGGTCTAGGTCGGGATCCAGGTTGTGGTTTAGCAATAAGTGCCCTGTGGGCTCGGTCCAGTTCGGGAGGAGACTGAAGAGTTTGTTCGCCAAGTACTTCAACCAAGAGGTCAGCAAAGAAACTTGTAGGTCTGGGTCCTTCTGTTGACTCTGGAAGGCCAATTTTCCTGATGTTATTTGTGCGACTTCGGCTTTCTAAATCGACTAGAAAAATAGACTAGATTAGCAAGCTGGCTCTGGCTGGCCCTGTACCCATATCTGCAGCAGGTCTCCAAGGTGAACAGCCTCTGGCATGTTAGAACAAGGCAGCTAAGGGAAGTCGGCAAGTGCGAGGC
>VURO01030171.1:26606-46885 GCA_015108175.1 Pelvicachromis taeniatus | reverse complement strand
GTGTGATTGTGTGTGTGTGTGTGTGTGTGTGTGTGAGTGTGAGTGCGTGTGTGTGTGCGTGTGTGTGTGTGTGCGTGAGCGAGAGAGAGAGAGAGAGAGAGAGAGAGGGAGGGCGGGGGAGAGAGAGAGAGAGACTATAAATTCGAGATAAGCATAAGTGCAGAAAACAGAAAGTCTGTTGTGATAGAAAAACATTATATATGGCCTTGATTTAATTGTGAAAGATGTAAAGATGATCCATCCACTGTGCTTCTACTAGTTCTCTGTGTTGTATGTACAGGACTGCCCAGTACCATCTCTATAATCAGACTGCTTACAGTTAAGTGCTGATATAGTTGTAATAGTCTGCTTTTAGGGCTGAGATCTTGATCACCGCTATTATGCAAGTCCTTGAACTTCTTCCTTGGCAAGCAAAACCTCGAAGAAACATCAGTACCGAAAGCAGTGGAAACACAGCTGACACGACAAAAGAAAACGACTGCAAACTTAGTACGCTTCAGCCCACAAAGACAAGGAATGAAACCCATAAAAAGGGGACTTTACATGGCCTTTGAAGAGACACAACGAGACTTTTGCTACCAAGGATCACAAAGCTCTACTGACCTCAAAACATTTATAAGTAGGGGTGGAGGATGTAAACAGACCATGAAAGCCTCCTTTTAAAAACCACAGAGATGACACTTTATGAGAATAAACAGATTAATTGAATTCTAAAGGGGAAGAATTTCTTTTGATCCGTGCAAATTGATTTTTAACAAAGTAGTAAGTAGTCATTTTGGAAAATGCAACTGTCTGTTGCATCAAAGCTGTTAAGATTTTGTTCTGAAGGTGTTGCGGTTTGACAGGACGTTAGCTATGCTGTTACAACACCTTGGAAGGCATCATCTCCCTCTCTCTCCCTCTCTCTTCCTCTCTCCGTCACACGCACACACACACACGCACGCACGCACTCTGACGCACACATAACATGAATTCTCTCATATGGCTGCCTGTCTTGCAGCAATTACATGATGTGCGGTAATTGCCAGTCTCTGAAGCGGGCTCTTCAGACACACTTCAAAGGGAGCGGAGCGCGTCCACGGACGCAATTAACAAGATCAACGGAGCCCAGATGAGCTGGCGGGCCCCGCGCTCCTCTCCCCATTGTTCTCATTTTCACTCTCATTAGCGAGTACGCGGTGGGTGGGGTGTGGGGGGACGGGTTGGACACCTGCGGAAAGGCAGGGTGCGCGGTGTGCAGCGTGGGGAGAAAGAGTGACACTGTGGAGCTCACACTAGAAGCGCAGGGACACTGGTGTTAATGATGGTTGTCTAAGCTACTGGAGGGAAGGGCACAAACAGCCAGCTGTGGGTGTCGAGGCATGTGAGCAAGTGGAGCCAAGAAAAAGAGGTGTGCATCCCTTTGTGTTTGTGCGCGCGCGCGCGCTCGTGTGTGTGCTCCCGCGCGTTTGTGTGTGGATGTGACTGATGCACCTGGGAGAGGATATCACCACGGCAACTGGATTGAGGCTGTCAGTGCACCGGAGAGGCTGCTGCTTCTTCTTCTTTCTTTTTTTTTCACGCACGCAGAGACGCACATTTGGACACACACTCTTAACACACACTTTATAAGTCATCCTTGCTTGGTCTGGGCCCCTGAACATCTCTAGTGACACCTAGAGGACACCGGGCAAAAACAGATAGACAGGCATGCACACAGACAGATGGAGAGGCACCTCTGGATACTGCAGATTTACTCTCCAACACTAATGCCATTTCTGAACCAAAAACCAGTGAGGAATTTCATCGTTTCCCCACATTTCCCCTGTGAAATTTGCCATTGCCTTTGTTTGGGGTAACTGGAGTTGATGCTGAGTGCTGGAGACAGGTACTGCATGTGATGATACATCACTGTTCATCAAAAGCTCCGCAAACACTGCGTCCTCCGCTCATTTGTCTTTATGGTCGGCCAGCAACTCTCCTTCAGCCCCCATAAGATCTGAATATTGCATCTCTGTGGCACCAATTCAATTTCTTCAAGCAATAAGCCAAACGAGTATATATATGGTACACTGCAATGCATTTGCCACCACCAAAGGGAAAGCATTTAACTTTAGTTGTATTCTTTCAAAGCTGGATTTCCTGCTGTCTAGACCACTTTAGTCTTTGTTTTTATTCGAA
Organism: Pelvicachromis taeniatus; assembly: GCA_015108175.1. Lineage (NCBI taxonomy): Eukaryota > Metazoa > Chordata > Actinopteri > Cichliformes > Cichlidae > Pelvicachromis > Pelvicachromis taeniatus. Next base: position 44,725 of record VURO01030171.1, on the reverse strand, counting down.
TGCAGCCTGGTAGGCTTGTAAAAGCCTATTGGTTAAAGCTTTTAAGAGTGCTTTTCATTTGTTTCTGCTGAATGTTTAATGCTACAAGGCACAGTGGTGCATGAGGCTCAGAAATGTGGGGGGATGAATACTCAAGCCTGACACATGCAGCAACAGCAGCAGGTCAACTTTTTTTTCATGAGAAGGTGCATTAAAATACATTATTGCAATTCTGCACCGGAGTACCTCTGAGATAAATGGACTATAGAGCAATGTGGAGAAAGTAATCACACTAACCCGACACTTTTCAGCTCTTTTCATCCTCGCTCTCTCTCTTTCTCAGTTATTCAGCGTGAGAGAATCTCAAAGGAAAGGCAAATGTGACAAATAATGCACTTTCTTTTTCAAAGAACTGTAAACTGGACTTAGGCTGTTATTCAAACAGTCCAGATAAATGACGATAAAACATATAACTCTGACCATGTTATCCAGTCTTACCCCGCCCAGAGTGCACACTTCCCGTGCCAAACCACAAGAGGACGGAGAAGGTGGGGAGAATGGGACCACTGGCCGTCTGCAACACCAGTTTCAAGGAGACTTTACACAAGACAGGCTGGTTTTCTTATACATGCTATTGTTATTGTCATTTGGCTTTTATAAGCTGGAGTGAAAAACTGCTTTTGTGAAAACAAGGTATTAAAACTGTTGGATGTGTTTCTTCTTGGCAGTTGGCCTGCTGACAGTAATAGACTGAGCTAGCTATAGTTGGCTGCCTGTTTGTGCTTTGTACAGCAAGGCAAGTGCTTTGGAACAAATTGTACCATGCGGCAGAGAGTATAGAATTTGCAGCGTTGTTCTGGCTGCTTAAATCAGTGTAAGAAAGAAAATCTTGGCTGATCTGCGTACACATTCTCCCCGTGTGCACTTAGGCGCTTTCACACACACACACACACACACACACACACACACACACACACACACACACACACACACACACACACACACACACACACACACACACACACACACACAGGTGCACATTTGCACATACACACCATTAAACCACTTTTGGCTGGTACAGATACGCGACATACAGCACAGTTTGGTAAATGTCTGTCTCTGCAGCTTAGCAAGAAAGAGAACACTGTGTGAATGTGTGTTTACATCTCAACTCCAATGCTGTGAACTTCATTTCACAGCGGCCAGATGGAGATTTAGCATGTGAACATGCACAGAGATGAAAATACACATAGTGAAAAGGGACTAAAAACAGTCTCGCCACTCCAATCGGCACTCAGCGCAGCTTTTGCAGTGGGGCGAAAATGTTGTTCAATGGCAAGGTTTTTAGGAAGTCAACATTCAGTGAGCTTCACATAGATTTAAACCAGAGTTTTAAAACCAAAATCAATAAGCTAACCGTCTGTAATCGATCCGTGATGTAGAAATTAGACAAAACAAATAAAAGCATACGCACGGAAAAGGGGGGAGAGGTGAAACCAGAAAAAATTTGTTTGTTTAAATATTCTAATTATGTAATATACTGCCAACATTGTTTGAAAAGTCCAGACAGATGTAGAAAAACAAAACTTTTGACCCACATCCCATCTGAAATTGTTTCTGCATTTGTGTGAGTGTGTGTTTGTTCATAGATGGGAGTGGCTATGGCTGGTTACAGGATCAGGAGGCAGACAGACAGAGAGTGCGCCCCAGCTTTAACAGGGCCTGTGTAATTATGGTCAACCGCACTCCCCACTGCCACCTTTATTTATAGGGTTACAAACACACTGAGGCTTCAGAGTGCTTTTCCTTGTGCATTCCAGCACATTGGGACTTTCTGGAGGGGATGTAAACAAATGATATTTTAAGTTAAGTGAAAAAGGGCTGGAATTACCTCCATGTTTCTATCTGTGTAGCCTTGGAATTCAAAGTCAGATCAAATATGTGGAATTGGAATTTCATTGACATTCCTAAGATTTCACATTATGGCAAGAAAAAATCTGAATTTTACCAGAGGTTAACACCAAGAGTGCCTCTCCTTGTACCCCGCTTTTGAGGTAACTTTGATCACGATGGAGGGTAACTCATGCTAACTAATTCAGACAGAACTCATCAAAGAAACATGCCGTTGAGGCTTGGGCAGAATCAATGGGGACAGATGGCCTCTGGTCACAAACCTCTAAGGACAGCAGGTCCACTCGCCCTGTTGCCTTTAGGCATGAGCCATGGTAGCAGAAGCCAGCCGTCACCTTGGGGATGCAGCGGAGTGGAAGCGAACAGACGTGGGTTAACATGAAGAGAAAAGAAGAAACACATGAATGTGAACTGGTAGCTGGCCGTGCTCTCATTGGCCGACTGAGAGCGGCGCGAGCCCTGCCTCTCATTCTCTTTCGCTTTGTGCCAGTCGAGCACATCTGCAGCACAACTGAAGGAAATGTAAAGTGTTCAGGATATCCTGTTGCAATGAAACTCCAGGTTGAATGAAAGAGAGCAGTGTGGGGCTGTGGGAGGGGAGCTCATGTGTAATGCCTGTCAGTGGACACATGACACAGAGCGAGGCTGTGGGCCACTTAAGAGCACACGAGCAGGTCCTGCATGTGTGATGTGTGATACGGTGGGGAGTTCGGGGGATTCATATTGAGTGCAGGTGTGCTGTGAGAAACTGAAGCGGGGCGGAGGGGGTTATAAGATGTGAACTGTGAAAATTAGGGGCTTTGATGAAAACCAAAAACGTCTGTGATTAAGGTGTAAGGCATGCATGAGCACACACACACCTTAATCACAGGTGTTTTTTACACCTGGGGTTGCTGTAGCCAAGATCTATCTATCTATCTATCTATCTATCTATCTATCTATCTATCTATCTATCTATCTATCTATCTATCTATCTATCTATCTATCTATCTATCTATCTGTCTGTCTGTCTGTCTGTCTGTCTGTCTGTCTGTCTGTGTTTTTGTACTTTAGGTTTAGTCTCCTTGATAAATACTAATCAGCCAACAAAGATGAAAAGCAAAACAAGTATTTCCAACTATTTGCTTCCATAAAGTTTCTAAAGAGGGAAAAAAAACTGCACTTACTCCATTCAGCCTCTTGAGTCCTACTGTTCGGATGTCTGATGTGGCAACAAGTGTCATCCAGTCCCACAAGTGGAACCAGGTAGGGCTGTTTTAGCCCCAAATTTCCCAACTGATTATCCAGCCATTTAATTTAGACTAATCAGCTACTCTAAAACATGCAGTGTGCTTTTCTCAGGACACAGATTAGAAGTGATAGCACCCTAGCATGCCTGCTAGCATCCCTCATCCACACTCATTTCTACTGAGTAGTTATGCACCGCACATGCTATGCTAACACAGCTTACATACTACTGTGCATTTTTTAGATCAAACATGACTCGTTGCTGGACTATGTTCATTTTACACATTCCACTGCTCATTTTCAACATTGATTATCATTAGCATTTACAGGCACATTTTACTTGGGAAGTGTTTGGATCTATGAATCCACCTGTATCTGTATCACATGACCGACTAGTCTCAGATGTATTATAATCAGGCAAGTCAGAAATTCTTCATCACAGAGAGGTAGCTCATATTCTGAGGGGAGTGAAGGAGTTGGTGATAGGGTTTCATGAATAAATCACTTGTGTCAGTTTGCTTCAGGCCTACACAGTGCAGCTGAAACCTTGATGCTCAAGCTGGTGGCATCTCACCTCAGCCAGTGACCTGGATAATTGATGGAACTTACATTTTATGTAATATCTAACTCCCACGCTCACACGTGTAGTCTACCCTTCACAACCTTCAGAGGAACGTTATAATTTTCTCTGTATTCACTGACAGAGCAGCTGACCCAGCTGCGACAAAGCCTTCCCTGAATTTAGACCTCGTTCATCCAGTAAGGTAGCGCCTGCCGCTGCTGCTCACTTGGCTTTTTTTGCGGCGTAAAAAAAAGCATACATGCAGTCTCTATAGAACCCAGATGGCTGACAAATAGGGAATCATACGAGCTGCAGATAAACAAAAGAGAAAACAGACAGAGAGGGAGGCTTCTCACAGTAACAAGCGGTGTGTCGTGAGCCTTTTCTCAGTGGTTGTGTTTACCCTCACTCAGTCCTCCAGGGGTAATTTGGGGAAAGGAAGAGAGACAGAAAGTTAGACGGAGCACAGAGAGACCAAAACTAGCAAATAACTGTCAGGAGGCAGCCTGTCTCCTTCAATGTTAGGTGTTTGTGATGACAGACACACAAAGGCAACTACAGAGCGGCACACTGATACATCAGAGCATGCACAAGCAATACTTTTCTGCTTTCTCTCTGGCTCTTTCCAGACACGCAAACTCTCAAAAGTGAAGCCGGGTTTTAATACGGTACACAGGCGTGAGGGTTTGTTGTAGCTGTTTGGCAAAGAGCAGTTAACGATGCACCTTCAAACTTAAGCATCAGTGACAATATCTCGCTCCCATACATCACTCAGTGCTGTCTTGCAGACCTGGGAAGAGATTCACACCCTCCCTTAGGCTGTCCTTAACCAGCAGCGGGATGAGAAAATACCCAGACCAGGGTCAGCAGCTGTGTCAAGCCTCTGCCGGCAACTTGGTCCTATCTATGTGTGAGCAAGTCAAGGTGACATGGAGGGGTGGGGAGGGTGCACGGAGAGACACTGAGCCCAGGGTCAATATTGACTGTCAACCATCCGTGAGCTTGGCTGGACACCGCTTGACTTTTTCAGACTTCAGTTTATTCTAGTTTATCACAGAGAGAGAAAGTCAGGGGGTTGGGTACAGTGTGGAATAAGACCAGGCTCCTACACACACACACACATTCATACTCTCTCCCTACTTGCCATCTGGAGAAGACAGGCAGGTATGAAGAGGATTTATGGTGAACTGAGTAGGAGTTGCAGCGGTTCGGGGTGAATCACAGAAAAGGTGACAGAGAGAAGGAGAGAAAGTGAGAAGGAAAAAAGAAAGAGTGTTATGGAGGGCTGGAACAAGGGGATGCAGTGAAATGTAAAATGGGATTAATAATGGCACCACTGGGGCCTCTCATATTTGTTTTAACTGGACACCGTCGTACCATCTCAGCAGCCCGTTTGTCTTTTGGAGTGCCATCCAAGCCTGACCTGGCAAAACCCTCATCCACCTTTCCTACACACTAACACGCACACACACAAAGTGTTGTGATCCAACCCCCCCCCCGAGCTGAATATTCACACTACATCGTTGACACTTTTGAGCTATGGCCCCATACTGCTGTAGTCTCACTGACACAAAGACAGAAGGAGCAGCTCTGAGCCAACAACAGTACTGCATGAAAACACTTCAGACAGCGCCACAAACCAGGGTCACTCGAGGGGAACTATGCTATGGCTATACTGGTATATAACCGACCGGATTAAGGCATTACGTTAAACACAAACATTATATGAACAAACCTGACGATCCAAAATAAAAAGGGACACGCTCGCTGGATGTCCACCACTCGGATCTGTAGGCTTTTCATAAACGTGTTCAGGTTTCGGCCAGCTCAGACTAAACAAGTGGTCTGCTCGCAGCCTCATGGGAAGCTGCTCGCACTACACACCAGAACACAGTTAAAGCGCATAAAGATGAATCAGATGCTAGCACATTTTGCCACTCAAGAGGATTTTGGAGATGCCACAAGGCCCAGAAATATCCAGTGTCAAGCACTCTCTCATGATGCGATAAACTTCTGCGGATGCTCTCAGGTTTTGTTTGTGTCTTCACAGCATTTATAAAAGTTGTGAAGGAAGGAAACGTGGAAAATATAGAAAGATGAGAACGGGCAGAGAAGAAGTGGAGGATAGAGAAAGAGGAGTTGTGATCGTCTTGGAGAGACTGCTCCTTTGTTCTGTCGCATTAATCTGCTTTTTTCCCGTTCCCCTGCTTGTTCTTTTGATCCACTGTTGGATCATCCCCTTGATGATTCACTAACAGAAAAAGAAATTAAATACATCGGATTGACGACCCGCTCCCCACATCCCCTCCTCTTCCCGTTTCTCCCCTCTCTTTACCACCACTGCCTCCCTCCCGTTCTCCTTCCTCCCCTCTTCTCCCCGAGGCCTCCATTTCTTCAATAGATAAGCAGCGGATCCGTTTTTTTTTTATCGCTTCACCCTCCATCTCCATCCTTCTCCTTCTCTCCCTTCTTCCTTCTTTTCTGTTTTCTTTTTTTTCTCTTCTGCACTGTGCTTAATCCCAGCCTCGCGGTGGATGCATGTCAGAGATGTAATTCTATTGTTTAACATGCTCCTCTGAGCCCCCACCCCACCCCAAACTCAGTCACTCCCGGGGCCACATGCATATTCATCAGCTATCAAAAACAAAAGGCAGATCACTCTGTTCATGTACCGCAACTAGTGCTATTCACATCTCTCCCTTCTTTGCCGCTTCCAGCGGATTAGTGCATGTTAAACATATCTCAGACACACAAATCCTAAGTACTAATATATAGACATTCAATCAGAGCAAAATAGTCTGTAGTTTTCTGCTTCTTGTGTTACTTTCAAAGATACTGGGAAGTCTGGGGAGAGTGTGGAGCACAATGATGGTTGCAGGCAATAAATAACAAAAAGCAGAAGATGATTTAGGCGCAACGCAGGAAAAGGGGTCAGTTATGCGAAGGGACATGGGTGGCTCTTTGAGACTGTGGGCCATTCATCGGGCAGTACTGCATCGTCTCAGCCTGACTGAGACTCAGTGCTCAGGTCTTGCTCAAGTCCTCTGGGTGATGTCCAGGATGCACCGGTGCACAGCTCCAGGTTCCAGTCTCCAGGCTCCAGGGCCAGACAGATGTAAACACGGCCTGACCGCACACAGAGGCACGGTGCCAGGCTGTCCTCACCTCGCACATAAACAGCCAAGGAAGCCAAACTGTGGGCCAGGGGACAGACAGCACTGATCTTGGCTAGAGGCAAAGAGGAGAAGGGAAAGGGATTGGGGGCAATGGGGGTGGGGGGGGAGGGGAGCATGAGAAAATGATTTTATGCTTGTTAGAGCAGTTCACATTCATGAAAAACAAAAAGTGCTGGCATCAAGACTTACGTGCCTTAACATTGTATATATACATTCTATTGTTCTCATTATTTGCAGTTCCGAATTGTGGTTCATGCCACCGGTGGTGTGTGCATTCGGGTGGATCTGCTTAGATATTTTCTCCAACGCCCTGTCGTGACAGATGCGCCGGGCTCCTCAGTGCCTGTTTGATTTATGCGTCAGGACAAATATGGGTCAAAATGAAACATCCAACACGATGGCTTCTTCTTGCTTGTTCTTCTTTCTTCTTTTTCATTCCCTTTGCACTTTCTTCTTTTCAAAGCTCGGCTCAGCGGGACTGCGCGTCTCCGCTGCACCACAGCCAGGTTGTGTGTGCCTGCATATGTGTGCGTGTGCGTACGTTTGTGCGATGAGACGTGACAAGCGCCTTCATCCTCCCCTCAGACACCGCATTCCACAACGCTCCGCCACTCGCTCCGTGTGGCGCGCTTTTCATCTTTCCTCCACCCGTTCGTTCCTTCTTCTTCTTCCTCTTCTTCTCCTCTTCCTCCCTCTCCTTGCTCTTCTTCTGCTTGCTCTCACAGGTGGAAGAAAGGCGAACGGAGGAATGAAAGGGACAAGATTCTAATTAGAGGAGGAGGCTGAGACAAAAGCAGGGGGATAACGAAGGGAAGCAACGATAACACATGTAAAACACAAAGCCTTAATCTTAGAGAGCATTTGGAGGGATCTCTCATTTCTTTCCCTCCACATTGAAGCGAGGCGGGGGGTTGTGTGTATGGGAACACGAGGGGATAGGATGTGATTATGAGCACAGAGCTGACAGACAGATAGATTGGTGTGTGTATGTGTCTGGGGATATGTGTGTGTATCCCCACAGGGCCGTCAGATCCCTCTGTTCATAGGGACCAACTTAAAAAAAAAAAACACAGCCGCGTAAAAGCAAGCAGACAGTTGTACTTTTACAGTTGTTTACTTATTTGGAGAAAAGTACTAATTTATTTAAGTACCTACATCTGCACTGAACACCTGTGAATATGTTTCACGCACAACTTGCTCTCTTTTTAGTTGGACTGTCAAAGGAGAAGCAAAGGCAAACGCATTTAAAAATCAAGTCCAATGATCCTGAATGTATGTGTTATTGCTGTCTCTATCTGCTTGGCCAAATGGCTGGCTGCCTCTCAAACTCTCTCCATCCCTCCCTGTAGTTTTTCTCCTTTGCATGTGGATTCTGCCTATTTACTTATTTGTGTCGCCTATGAGCTTCTCTGACATGCTGCTGAGTCTCCGGGGTCCTCGGGTGATATGATAGAGCTCGGGGACTTTGGTTTCCTTGTGACTGCTGTGAAACTCCATTCAGATGATGAAACTGCGGTGCAGCTGTGTCTGCAGCTCACGGTGGGATGCTGGTGTCTTTGTGGCTCTCTGCAAGGCTGAGGCAAATTCTCACTGATGAAAGAGTCTGTAAATGTGCGTCTTTAGCCCGGGCCCATATCTTCTCACAGGAAAGCCACTCTGACTGTCTGGCTATCTGTTTGCATGTACGTCTGTGTGGATTTAGCGTCCGAGGCCAATAAATCCACACCATTTTCTTATGATCCTCTTTAGCAGCCCCGCATGCCCACTAATGTCAGAAAATGCTGTTTTTATAGACGTTCTTTGTTAATTAGCATGTGGAGGCACTGGAGTGAAGAAAAATCTAATTATGGCATGAGGCACCAATGACATGTGTCAATTTTTTTTTCCCACAAATCACGCCACGGAGTTTGGATCCTGAGAGGCTGAAAATAACAGCAAAAGATAACCTGGCAAAGCACATTTCCACAGAGTCTTCCCTGAGGTGATGCAAGACTTTAGACAAATGTCTTGTTTGTTCACCACTGAATGGCCATCTTTCAAGGGGTGGCATGCCAGCACAAGCACGCACAAACACTCCTTCACACACACAGACACTCACACACACACACACAAACATATGCACATAGGAGCAGATCATTTTTCTCCCTCGTGAAGTAGGTAGCGAGAATATTATAAACCAAAATCATAACGCATTGCCTTCGGCCAGAGGTTGGACGAGGAGAGGAGAGGCAGCTGCGTAATTGAATTACTGTCTGACAGACAAGGAGATAGATAGATAGACAGATAGATAGATAGATAGACAGAGAGAGAGAGACAGAGAGAGAGGCATAAATTTGTGTGTGTCTGTGTGTGCATGTAAGTGAGAGAGTGACAGCAAAGAGCCTTATCCAACATTAATAACAGCCACTAATCCCCTGATGTGATTACCTCTCCCTCCCTCCTCCTCTACTTTACCACCTCTCCTTCCATCCTTCCACACTCTTTCTCCCATTCAACAGCGCCAGCCACTTGTCTTCCATTGCAGAGCTCAGCTGGTCCAATCCCCTGAACAGATCCAAGACTTCCACTGTGTTCAGCTGCCAGGACGATGGAGGTCTTCCAATTTGACGCCTCTCTTTACTAGAACTCGCCTCTGGGCAGGTGTATAAAAAAGCAAAAGTCAGTGGTGTTAGCATGGAGATGGAAGCAAATTTAAACAGATTAAGAGCCATGCCTCTGTTCAAAGCTCTGACACTTAATGCTGTCTGAATGAGAGGTGACGTGTGATATGAATCGTGCAGGCTATGGTTTTGGATGTTCAAACGTTTATGGAAATATCTGCAAGCATTAAGGATTATGGGTGTGCAAAGGGAAGCAACAAGCATGTCAGTATAGCTATTTCTGTCCTCAATGACTGGCTGCCAAATGCAATTTTTTTTTTCTCCAGCATTTTATAAACTCGCTACATCAATATAAAGTCTAGTGTGTTTCTATGGAAACTTAGACCTCCGAGAAGGTTGAAATTCACCACTTAGCTCAAGATCTGCTCAGTAATAGCATGCTATAATGAATATTTACAGTGTGCTTAGTTTACATACATGTATCACGGAGTTCAGGGATTTTACAAAGTTGCATTGTGCACATTTCTGAAGCCAATCATAGTTTAAATAGTCTGAGCATGAATCAACGCAAATCAAATCTTTTACAGATGAATATTGTACACAAACTGAGAGCATCACAGGAAACGTACGCAGAAACCAACACACACAAACCCAGATGAACTGATGGGTCCTTCCTGGAAATGACTGTGGCGTACAACATCGCACATGGTTTACTTTGCAATATCTCCATGGCAACTGCTATGTCTGACCTTTAAACATGTGCACTGACTTCCGTGTGGTTCAGGTCGGCTAATCAGAACACATCATCTTGAACACAAATGTGCCCTCTTGCTTCATAAATGAGGTGATTTTATTTTATTTTTTTTTACACCCTAACGCTAAACACAAGTTTGCCATCAGTCCAGTCCACGCAGAACTTTTGGTTCTGATTTTAGCATTGCTGTGTTGGACTGTTTTCATTTCCACATTGACGGGCCTGCTACAGCCCTATGAAGATGAAAAGTTCCCTGTGCTGTAGTTTGCAGGGGGTTTGAATAAAGACTTGAATCAATTAGTGCTTCTTTCATCAGCAAATAGGCCTTACCCCTGCATGCTTTCACAGGCTGCCTGTGTGACTCGCCTTCTCTTTCATTTGTGCTCTGTTCAATACTCTCATCTGCTCTGTTATTCCCAAGTTCATAAGCCTCTCCAGAAGGGCCAACATCTGGCAGCTCCTTGGCCCCAGGGCCGTGCATCCGTTCCGGGGCAACGGGGCCTGGAGATCAGCCCCTCCTGTGGAGCTGAGCCTTTGGTGTATGTGGTACCGTTCAGTGTCCCCACTTCCTGAATGTTGAGGCCTTGATGTGGCCAGAACCGTTGTGCATGATTTATTACAGTACTAACTCTGTCCCCACTGCTAGTGCTGCCATTATTATAACCATACACTCCCTCCTCAGTCCTCAATCGCCCACCTGCAAATTTCACAGTGAAGCCTTTAGCAGGCACAGCTGACACAGCTCTGCACGGTGTCCATAAGGAGTTTTCTGCTGTTACCTTCATGCGTGTTTGATCCCAGATGTTTAGAGGACAGGAAGCAAAAACTATTGGGATGATGACGCATATACTCTACACTAAATTGATCATCAAGATCAGCTGTCTCCTTTGGTGTCTCAACCTCTTGTTCTTTGTATATTGACTTCTGCTTTCTCACTTTGTGTGGGTTTCCGGCGAAAGGCATGGTCCAGCAAGAACCAATGAAGCTGTGGGTGGAGGTGGCTGGGAGGTAAATTGGTTTTTGGCTGTGTGGCCAATCAAAGGGACCTCATCAAAGTCATTGAACTGGTGTTTCCCACAATCTTCCTTGCCTCTTTTCGTCTGTTTGTGTAAGTGCCACACAGTTTAATCAGAGGGACATGAGAACAGAGTGGAAGATGGATGAAAGAAGAAAAGGATGCGGAAGTTTGGAGGTAAGCACCAGAACAGGAACGGGTGCCGATATTTGTGTAAGCAAAGCCAGATTGAAGAGGCAGACGAAAGTGGAAAAATGGGAGCGAGGCAGCAGAAGTGAGGGGTCTCGAGATGAGAGGAAGTCCAGAAAGGAGGGATGTGGTGGAGCTTTGTTTACAGGCCAGGGTCACAAAGTGTACTGTGACTTTGTGCGTCAGCAGCTCTGAGTTTGTGAAGGGTTACCACAGAAAAGCAATAATCAAGCAATATTTACACCAATGTGGACAATTAGTCTATTTCTCAGGAAGTCCAACGCGTCAGTTTGTGAAGTTAAAAACAACAATTCTTCCATCTGTGGTTTATATCTCTTTAAAATGTTGTACGACTAAACAAGCAGAAACAGGAAGTGGAAGTCCTTTTTAAAAAATTAAAAATCCATTCATACCCATGCGTGCTCACACAAACATTGATCACTACTGTGCCATGTGGTCCCCGCTGAGACATATCGCCCCCCTTTGTGATCCCCCATTAGTCTGAGACTCCCTCTCAGGCAGCTGCCTCAAAGCTCCACGGAGGTATCAGATCTCCTCCTCTTCCTCTTCTCCTTAATTAGGACCATTAAGAGATTTACAGGACAGATGGGTGGAAATCCAGCTGGCTGCAGCGCCAGCAGCTGAGGACGGCTCTGCTGATGGCGAGGTGAGAGCTGAGTGAGAGCGGTACCTCAGCTCACCAGTGAAACTCTACTGCCCTCTGGTGGTTGAAGGAGGTTGTTGAGTTTTAAATGGTTTCAATATCATAGCAGCTCAATTTTCTTCCTTTATAATTATATAAAGTGAATATTATATAAAATCCAGCAAATTTTTTTTGTTTTTTTTTATTTAAAAAGTCAGAATTGCATTCATTTGTGTTGATTTATCGAGCACACTTTAAACAAACACATTCAGCACAACTTGTGGCTAAGTGTTAATTTATTCTGCGATTGTTAAATAAACACACTGTGGTTTACACCATGAAATAAAGTACATGCAGATGGTCAAACACTGTAAAAGTTTCACAAAAACACAAACAATAGCAGAGCTGTCATGCGTTCCCATTACACACAAAACTTAAACTAACAAACAAAAACAAGAAAACTGATGATTCGATGATGACTGTAGAAACACAACCACACACACAAACAGAAGCTGCTTTATGAAACCCAGAGTCCCCCTTATTGTAAGCTTATTTAATGAGTGTTTTCTTTTGGTTAGTTGTAATCAGGCCGACATGTCGGTGACGTTTTAGCAGATTAGTTGCCTTTCCTCAGTTGACAGACAAAAAAATACAATCTGTTTTGGGATTTTTTGCAAATGTAAAATTTAAAAGTACTTTTTGCCTTTGTGAGTTCTGCGATCTTTCTGCAGCCTAAATTAACTCTGTGTTTTACAGCTCGTGTAGTGACTCGCAGTCTGTGTAGCGTACTCTTCCATTACCCATCCAGCTGCAGATGAGAAAAAGTGACAGTTTTATGCGTCTCATATCTCAAGGTAAAAGTAGCATGCGTGGCAAACACTTACATGTTCAGGGTGCCTTTCTTCTGTTTTAGTCCTGTGAAGAGAGAGCGTACAGTTCAGGGGACAAAGTTGGGTTTCTATAAGGAGCAACGCTGCTAAGCACACTTACGGCGAAGCTGCCACGTGGTTAATATGGCGCCTGTTACCGCCAAGAGGCCCACAGCTACAAAGATGCCGATCAGGTGATGATTAGAACTCTCCGCAGAGCTTACCTAGCAGAAAGGAGCACCATAAAGTTTATCTGCTCAAACAAGTGAGCAATGTACCATCATGTGCAGTTGTTTGATTTTTCTATGGTAGCATCCAAATACTTACAGTATAAGACATCGTGGTGGTAATTAGTGTGTCCTTTTGATGACCTACAACGCACAACCGCAAAGGAAATGAGCTAGGAGGAAGTCCAGCAAATGTTGTGTTCGGCTAAACAGCTCAACACGCAGAAACAACGAGGGTAACTAAAGAAGTCTGCTGTGAAGCAGCTTTCTGATGTTTGAGGAACTATAATAAACTACAATAATACAATTGTCACTCACATTTTTACATTTTGAGGCATGATAATAGAATATGAACAAAAATCCCTTCTTCTGCCTTTACACGAGGAAACGATTTCCCGTTCATTAATGAACCACAGCATATGGGAAACACAGTCCTGTTCTGCCTGATGAACTGCACAAACACACAACCGCAGGAGCAATAATACATTTTTTTAATGAAAACAACACCTGCTTCCCCCGTGGTGATCGTGAGGACATTGCTGGCTGCACTGGTGGCCTGGCTGTTCTTGGCAAACATGCGAACGTTGTATGTCGAGGGATTCATCTCTATTATTGTGGCCTCCGTCTCATGGGCTCCAAAGTCCACAGCGTTCTTGGTGTAATCCCAGGAAGCTGAAAGGAAAATATTTAACTTAATATCTCAGAATGATATGAGGATTAACAGTGTAAATTTAGCTTTAGAGCTTGTATTAAAGTGAAGTTTTTACCATTCACTGCTTTGTACTCGAGGAAATACCCGATGATGGGGCTGTCACCTTCAGAACTTGTATTCCAAAAAAGGGAAAACGAATTGCCGTCCACCTTCTTTAACTCGATCATCGGGGGATCTGGGGGCACTAGGAGATATTTAACAAATAAAACAAAGCTTTTATTTTTTCAAGCATTTGATTTCTGGTTTTAGTATGAGCGTTATGTCTGGGAAATATTATTTTCATAAACTTAAATCAGGGGTGGAAACAAATGTTTCCTTTAAATGTTTTACCTCCTGAGATACCGGCAGTGCTTTGCTCCCAGACTGTGGCGGCATAAAAAGTTGTTGAGGTTGCTAAAGGTGATGGAGTTGCTGAAGTTGTTGAGGTTGCTGAAGGTGATGGAGTTGCTGAAGTTGTTGAGGTTGCTGAAGGTGATGGAGTTGCTGAATTTGATAGAGTTGCTGAAGTTGTGGAAGTTGCATAAACTTGGAGTAGAGTAAAAGAAGAAGCAATTCCAGTAAGTCATTTCTCAAAATAAGAATTGAGGAAAGAGTTACACTTGCCCGATAACACATACCCGTGAAGAAATGTATCCACATTGTGGCAGCGGTGGAAGAAGACAAAGTAGTTATTGTTGTTGTTGTCGTTGTTTTAGGAACTTTAAACAAAATGCATGAAATCAAACTGACATTAAAATATTTGAAAGAAAATTGTTTTTAAGTCATATTTTGTCATTTTTACAAACTTACTCTCATCCAGAGTTGAGCAGAGAGGTGCAGTTGAAGCTGGTCCAATCCCAGCGATTGTTTTGGCCTGTATGAGCACGCCGTATATGGTAGAAGGCTTCAGGTTAACGAGAGTCTCTTGTTCACGCATGGCCGGCACATTTAAATGCTGCCACCGTTTAAACTGTTTGGCCACGGGGTCATACTCTCTGTAGTTAATGTTGTAACCCTGCAGAATGCCGTTTCTCAACTCAGCCCTCGGCGGCTAGTCGAGAGAAAACAGTTACTCTACATTATGTCCAGTCATAAGCCAGGAAACAGTGCTGAGCTGTGACTTTACCTTCCACGTTACTTTGATGCTGCTGGAACTGAGGGCCACAAGCTGCATATCCAGGGGCGGGCCGTCTGGTGCTGCAGGGAAAAACAATTTTAAAGGGAGCGACCACCAAAAGTGTGAATTTGTTTTTAAATTTTAGATCATTATATTTATCATAAACGTACTGACACACAAATGATGCTGAAACAAACCTGCTTCTTTTGCAGTGATGGTGAGAATGTTGCTGGTTTCACTCATCCCCATGCTGTTGATGGCAAACATGCGAAGGTTGTAGGTCTTGGATGGACTCAAATCCACCAAAGTTACGTGAGTCAGTGAAGAATTATGCAGCAAATTGGTTTTTTTAGTTTCCCAGGGTGCTGTGTAGCACAAATCCATAGATTCAGACTTTAAAATGACTTTTGAAACCTCTCAAAATCTGTTATGGTTACTGGGTTGGTTTTCTTATTCTTACTCTGTTTGTTTTTTATATCAATCCTGTAAGCTGTAATGGGATGGCCGCCGTCAAACACAGGGCTCCAGTGAATACTGACGGTCCTTTCCTTCACCTCTCTTGCCTCGATTCTTAGGGGATTAGGTGGAACTAAAAAGAAAGGGAACAAACTAAATATGAGATTATACAACACTGAAATAATGACATGACTAATCAGTTACCAGATAAAAATTTAACCTACCCAAAAAAAACTCTTTTTAATTAAACGTGCTGCTTATTTTATGACCATTTCTCTTTGTCTCACCTGCAATCACTCTCAGAGTCACGTGATGTTTCTGGTCATTGAACCAGCCTGGTATTTCCACACGGCAGCCATACACCCCCGAGTCCTGCTCCTCGGCGTGCCTGATGGTCAGAGACACGTCACCCTGGTCAAGATTGCCCGCGAGCAGGTAACGTTCTGACAACCTGCTGATCACTGACGTCCCATCTGTGTTTAGCACCTCGTTGGCACAGCCGCTGTTAGGTATGGTTCCCAGGCCCCAGCATGCAGAAAGCCTGCCGTAGTAGTTTGCATCATAGCTGCATTTTAAAATAGCATCTGTTCCCACTGTGACTGTTACCGTTTCTGCAGACACGCCACCTGAAAAGGCATTGAGATTTTTTTAAAGCATTTTTTAATGGGGAAAATACATCAATTACTCGCTGCTAAATGAAAATGCAAATTTGCGTGGCAGTCTTACCTTCAAGAAAACAAAAGCGAAGTATGCAATACACAGCAAGGTGTTTGCTGGCCAAAATAATCATTTTACCTTCTTCTCTCTGAATCAAAGGACAGACTGGTTGACCTGCTAAACACCACTAAACGAGATGCAGGGTGGTTTCAGATCTGAAATGCTTCCAGATCACATGATGTTTCCTTGATATGCTCACACAAACAACTTCTGCTGGCAGAAGAGGAATGTAGAAAGTAGCTGTTTCCTTTTTTGTGGTTTTGGTTCCTTCTACTAGAAGGGGCAAACTGTTTCCTTTTTGATGATTAGACAGACACAGAATCAAGGTTATCAAAATGCTAAATTCCTTCCCAGTGTTGGTTCTCAGCCTCTGTAGCAGTGGTAGGGATAGAGCATTAACTATTCAAAAATTCCTCCCTGCATCTCAGAGACTAATGCTTCCAATTATTACTAATAATTTATTCCAACAAGAAATATTCAAACTAACTTCAAACATGATATTTACTCATCAGTACAAAGTATTTAAAGATATACAATTCACTTTGATCCTCCGAAATCAAATATTTATTGTGTCCTCAAATTTAACACATTAACTACAGTTTAACACATTTTTTCTTAAAAGAAGGAGAGTCTGGTTTAACCAGAGGCCATTGAACTGATTTCTCTGACTGCTGAGTAAACATTTGGGCATGTTGGCTGTTTGGTAACCCAGCAAAGAACTTCCTCTTTGATAAGAACCCAAGACACATGTGGTACAAGTTGTTTCCTGACATTTTTTTATTTATTTTTTTTACAAATCTAGTAGATTTTTTTTTTTTTAATCATGTTTCTTTACAGGATTGAAAGGCAAACATGTTTTTATACATGTGGAACCTTAAGTGAGTGAACAAACAAAATTAATTAATCATAAAGTCCAATACAGTGATGTGCAAAAGTCGTGAACACATTACTTTATTAGCATATCTTATTTCTTGATATACTTGGAATATTGGAAATTTGTGCAGCAGTTTTTTTTTAAATGTGGGCAAATATAAATTTAAATGAGGTATGTAAGGCAAAAACAGTGTATGTACAATTTTAACAAGCTTGAAGGTCAATATTTGGTGTGACCACCTTAATTCATCAACACAGCCTGACCTCTCTCAGTCAGTTTTCTTCTCATTTCTTTAAGTCGTCTTCAGGGATGGTTCCCCAGACTTCTTAAAGGACAATCAAAGCTCATCTTTGGATTTTTCAAAATGATCCCACACTGCTTCAACAATGCTGAGGTGTGGGCTCTGTGGAGGCCAATCTATGACTGACAGAGTTTCACTATGAGTGTTTTTGTCTAAGCTTTGTTATTGGCGGTGTGTCTGAGATCATTTTGATGCTAAAAATCACGCTGTTGTCAGTCTGACACTTACCCGATGCTTTTGCATGGCGAATGGGGAAGACAGTCTGGCTCCTTTGAAACCAAATACAAAAGAATGAGGGGTGGCTTGAGACCTTTGCACAGTATTGTTTGTACCATCACATTTTGCATTTATCTCTGCATTAAATTCCAATCTAGAAGTATTTGTGATAAACTATACTTAGCAAGTTGATTTTACTCATTTTTCTTTAAAAGATAAAATGGTAAGAGACAAAAAATGTAGATCACGAAAAGAGCAGAGAAACGATGTGGTTAGCTGGAAGCCAGACATTCACTAATACAAGGACTTCCACCCACGTAGTACACAACCCAGATACCCACACATCAGGCTGCCCTCATACAATGAACATTTATGAGAAACGGTGAAACAAAGTGTGACAATGTAAACTTGGTGCCGCTTGCGTCGTCTTCTTGTGACCTCACTGAAAACTTTTTTTTTTTTCCAGGGAATTGGAAACAGTTGCTTTCACTCTTAATTTCTTCTGTTTAGCTTATATTACCGGGGGGGGGGGGGGGGGGGGGGGGGAAAAAAAAAAAAAAAAAAACCACTTTTTTAAAAAAAAAAAAAAAAAAAA
>VURO01030171.1:13164-23459 GCA_015108175.1 Pelvicachromis taeniatus | reverse complement strand
CGCCCGTGTTAAATCTATATGTTCTTTATTTGTTCTCCTTTAAAGATGTTTTAAAGTCTTTTTGTACGTGTTTTGATTGACGTCATGTGTCCAAGTTTAACTTTCTAAATTAAAACCTCTTGGCTCTGTGTTGTGCATTTGAGTCCAGTACAGGTCTTTAAACATAATTCAGGTTTTTGTTTGATACGTTTTGACTTCCAGAGAAAAGCAGTTAAGCTTCAACATAAAGGAGAGTTATAATGAGGTAGAGGTAATTATATTTATTTCAGAGTAACAGAGCAAACACAAGACTCAGAGATGAGACTTAGAAATAAATAAATCATAAGCAATTATTCTTGGCATGTAAGGGTTCTTTCTCACATCATCTTTAATTTTTAGATTATTCAGTGGTTCAAAAAAGCTTATATAATATATAGTACAGTACATTTTTTCACATCACTAAATAGGTGTTTCACAGTTCATTTGAGCCATGTCATGCAACCGTTTTTTTAAATTATAGCTGAGAGATGTACTCGGATAATAGTGCTGTCATACCTAACAAACTTTGTTTTTCACATTTGCTTATTATTATTGCTCAGTGGGGCCAGTAGGTGGCATTGTGTCTACGAGTATAAACAATCCAACAACTCTTCTGGGTGTAAGACAAACAAAATGCAAAAATTAATTCATCTGTAGGGTTTTTTTTTTGCAATTTGTGATATAAATGCACATTTTTTTCTGTGAGATCTTTGTAGTGGACTCCTGGAAGCTGCTTTTCTGGGAACTAGTTAAGCAGAGGCTCTGGAAATGGAAAAGTTAGACATACATCAGGCAACCACTTCTGCAGCCAAAGGTTCCTTATACTGTAGAAATCTGGTCTCTTACTTTTCATCGACAGCATTAAGTCATCGCGATGCTCTCATAGATATTCTCATCAGTTACAGGGCTGTGATGTTTCAGTGCCTCCTTCATCAGGAACATCCTTCCTTGATTGAAGAAATGCAAATATGAAGACACACAGTAAGAAGGAAAGCCCACTCTGTGACTTCAGCTGTTTGATGACATAAAATTAATCAGGAATGGGAGATGACTCACAAACGATAATCCATCCCATACTTACGGAAAATAAAACAGAGGATTATGATAATGGTGAGCAATAAAAGACCTGCCATCCTGCCAATGTTCCCCATGCTCGAGAAGAAATTGACCTGCAATGAAAAATAAACCTTAATGTGAGGGACTGGGTCAGTTATAATGGCCATGTAGTTCTGGATATGTTACATAGATAATCATAAATAATCTGAATCTCTCTGCACTTTTTTAAACATGATTTTAATCGTCTCACATCAATCTTGACACAAAATGTTAATCTGAGGAAATCCAAATGTCCTGTCTAAATATGTCCTAAATCTAAAGGAAAAAATAACTCCAGAGGTTCCCTGTTTTCACCCATGAGTCATACCGTGCTGTAAAACATTTCATTATCTGAGTTAACTTTGTGCTGTGAATATTTTTAAACATAACACGTCACTTCTGTTCTTGCTTCTCTTCCACTGAGAATCAGACTCTATTTTAAACCTTTATTAATAATAGATAAAGCTCCACATGGACAGGCTCCTGCATCTATAGAAGAGCTACTGCGACCCTAAAACGTCAGATGGCCTCTTCTATCATCTGATTGGGGCAAACTTTATTTTAACTCCACAGGTGATCACAATTTAGAGGTAGTGATGCCAAAAACTTTTATGCAGGCTTCATCAGCTGTTTTTCCTTACACTTTCTCCTGTTGTACTTGGTCATAGTTTACATCTGATGTGTGGCTGTACTGTAAGACCGTATGTCTGACTCTGTGTATGTACGCTGGAACATATATGCTTATTTTTAATGTGTGATTTTAGTAAAACTGTGAAGCACTTTGTAAGCGTGCTACACACGTAGAAATTGATGTATTATGGCACACAGCTTTCTCATTATTTAAATAAAAGTCAAAAACCTCGTCTGTTTGGCTTCGAACTGAGTCCATTTGTTGGTGACCAACTTCCACGCTTTCAGATGCCGGTGCTGTCAGTATTTCTGTAGCACCTGAAATAGTCAGTTGGTACAATCCATAAGATACGGTTTATGCTAAAAATTAAACGTATTTATTTGTAGGTGTTTGCTCACCTGTTGTTCCAGCAGTAGATATTGTGTAGTTCTGAGTAGCAGGTTGTTCCACAGGAGCTATGAAAAACAAAACAGACCAATTTTTTTCAACTATAAAAATGATTTTACGATCGACACTAAAGTTTTTCCTCAGCGTTACCTTCTTCTATGATCAGTTCGATGTTGACCTTATGGTCATTAAACCACCCAGGAATCTCAACCCTGCAGCCATACACGCCAGCATCTTCCCTCTTAGCATTGAGGATGGTCAGCGACAGATCTCCCTCTGTCACTCGGCCGGGCAGCTGGTACCTGGGGGACCTTCTGTAAAGCTCACCGGTGGAGGAAATGATGGTGTTGGAGCATTTGGACGTGGGCACCCAATCTTTGCCCCAACAAAAACTCAGGACTCCATGAGTTTTGGCGTCATACCTACATGTCAACGTGACATTGTGCCCAATGAGGCCAGTTACTCTGGAGGTGCTGGAGGACACTGTGAAGGAATAACAATAGATGATACAGATTATATTTGTAATCCTGATTTGAAGCCCACTACTGCGCCCACACACACTCCTACACCAACAAGCACACTACATATAGTCTGAAATAATAAAAGCACCAAATATCGACTTACCTCGGATCAGGATCCAGAGGCAAAAGCAAAACAGACCACGCATGTGTAGGCTATTGTTAACAATGTCCTCAAGTGAGGATGTAATGAGCTTCTCCCTCACCACACGTACTGTTTTATCAAATCCTGGAGGTTTCACTTCTCTTTTTAAAAATGAGGAAGGAAATTACGGCTGTCTTGGCTACATTTGGACTTGAATTCTTGTGATGCGCAGTGAGCCCACTGGGAAACATTTGTGTCTCATCTGTTGTTATGAAGTAGTCCAGTTTATCGTTGTCCATATAAACTTCAAATCTTGCCTGTAAAATTCAAAAAAAGGCCACTGGAAATGTTATATTCTGTGATATAAACATCGTGCGGACCTCCATTTATTTATTATGGGACACTTTAAATGTTAAAGATAGATGACACGCACAGATAAACAGGAAACATGACTAAGTGTCACATCTGTCACCAACAGCTATGAGCCTGTTTTCCTGATTTATCTATAGATTGTCACGTGAAATGGTTGAGACTCTGGGCATCTGAATTCCTTCATGCTGCTTGCGTACAGATTGTTCAGGAGATTTATTAAAGTTTATGTTTAGCTCTAAAATTGGCGAAGAAAGAAAACAGCGGAAGGACGCTCCAAATTGTCTTTGTAATTTGTCTGGGATGAGTTGTTCTCTTCTGGCCCTGCGGCTGACAATTTAAAAGGGCTCAGCTTGTTCCTGAGATGACTTTCAAAAACGTCCTTTTTGTGAGATTTTTACAGTTACTCGGTGCACTCATGTCACTTTGGCCCTGTCATGTTCCTGGTGCTTTTACTTTAATTACATCACAAACACAGTGGCCACTCATTACAATAAGAATCAGAATTACATTGACTGTATGTAAACAAGGTGCTGTGATGCAAAAACAACAACAACAACAACAATTGTACAGGACTATACAAGATTTAGAGCATAAATAATAGCTGCATCTTTATATAAACATTAATATAAGAATACTAACAACCTACAGATATTAGAATAGATCCAGCACTCTACACATCAGCTACTCTTAATACCTAAAAACACATTGCTGTTTATAAAGTCCAGAAAGGTTCAGGATGCTCCTCGAAGTGGCTAATAGACCTGAAATAATCACGGTGTTCCTTTTTGTTTTGTTGTTTTGCACACCTCAAACGAATGAGCATTATTTTGAAGAAGCTCTTTACTCCCAGTTGCTTTCTGTTCCTATTTCTTATTCCACTGCTTTCCAAACAACACACACGCTGCTTTTACAAGCTGTCCACTCATAGTCTTATTTAACATACTTCACACTTCAACAGAGACAAATTTGTCTCATCCATCCATCATAGCAGAGCACTGGGCTGTTGTGTTTTGCTCTGTTCTCTCTCTGGTCTCTGATTGGTTGGGCAGGCAGCTTCTCGGCGAGTGAACCTGTGGTTCATTGATCTCATCAGCAGCTGATATTTCTCAACATCCGGACTCCACCAGATTGTCTGTCACCTCCGATTCGTAAACAGGCTCACTCTTGGTTATTCCTACTGATATCTATATGTGTACTGAACTTGATGATCCTGTGTTTGTTCCAGTGACTCCCTGCAGATGGAAGGGACCTCAAGACTTACCTGAGCTACCTCACCTGCCTTCTTTGAGCTAGCACTCTCCTTACGAATTGTCTTCCAGGAGACTCTCCATCTCACCACCCTCCTATGATCCACAGACCCCTTTCGTGAGGACAGGCCAGTGCTTCTCCCTCCAAGCTTATCCATTCCAATTAAGGTAATTCATGCATACCTTTGAGACTGTCCTGGAAACTAAATCATTAGGAAATTTCCCTCTGTGCTCCGCTGGACCGGTCTCCTTCTCTCCTCTCCTTCAGGCACATTATTCTCCGAGCCCTGTGGCTTTCACTCATTCCTGTGCAAACTCTTCTTCAAATAAACCATTTTAACCATGTGCCTGTCTGAGTTAGGTCTTGTTTAAGAGTCATGTTGCCCAGTTGCCTCGCCTGGCCTTCAAACACTTCATCTTTTAACATTTGTCCAAGTTAGAGTTGCAGGTGGATTTTGTTTTATGACTATTTTTTCTCTTGAATTTAAGGTAAAAATGACATAAAAAGCAAGGAAAGCACAATGTTATTTATACACAATCCCACAGCAACACATTTAAGTGCATGCAGGTGCATAAGCACTTTACAATATGTGTGTTTGGTAAAACGCCACCATTATAAGAGCAGAACTAATGGAAAGGAAGTGATGTGTGCACATATTGACAAGAGACAAGAGAAAAATATTTTGTTTTTCCCAGTCTTGCGATGCCCTCCGCTCACCTCTCACATACCTGTCTCCACCTCCACTTGTCAACACTGTCAGCCACCACCAAGCTGCTCGGGCGCTCCATGGATCACTGTCCTCCCTCCGTGATGTCCTGTGTTTTGTCATTTCGTGGAGTCGCTAATCACTTCTCATATATTCATATTAACAGCAGACCTAATGAGACTGAAATCTTTTCACAGACAAAAAGTGTGATGGGAGAGTTTAAAGCAAGCCTGTCTCCTGGAAATTTAATTTCTCTAAATTGCATCAGCCAAAAGTGTCTGAAGGAAACATAATTACGTCCAGGGGTTCTATCAGTTTAATGAGAGCCTATTGTTAATATGTGCATTTGGCAATTTGATTTTCAGGGTTTGTTCAGGTTTTTCTTTTTAATTATTTTAATTTTTTAAATCTATTTCCATGTGGCGACTGTTGTGGAGACTGTTCATGGTAGTGTTTGCCCTTTGTCTAAGAGTTTCAGAGAAAAGGGGAACCAGACACAGGACCACTAGAAACACAAAGAATGAATACTGCAAAGCATCTGAAAAGCTGCCCGGTGAGAATAAGAAAACTGAAAAGTGGTAGGTGAAGACAGGGTAACGGGTGTAGTAGATGAAAAACAGGTGAAGCTAAGTGAAGTGCCAAAAACTGCATTACAACATTAAAAGCATGTGTAACAGCCAGTTTGCTCTCTGTGGATAATTTTCCCCTCATGACAGGAGTCACAAGTGTAATCTTCTAGGCCTCACATCTACTGCTTCAAGCCCACCACTTAAACCGGACCTTTTCACTGTGAGTCAAATTGTACGTTATTAGTCTGTCCCTTAGCACCAAACTGTAGATATGTGCACATGTGTGTATGCACCCATACAGTTTATTTAACGAGGAACCTCACAAGCATTAGCTGACAGCTTAACTCTCCACCCTTTCATCCATACATGGTAACTTCTGTCTCCACAAAAAATCAACAAGGTGGCAGCCAAAACTTCAAAACCAGTTTGTGATATCACTGAGTCTACATCCCTTTTTGATACTGTTTGTTTCATTTCATTTCCACTTTATTTGTCAGGGACCGTGTAAAAAAAACCAAAAACAAAAAAACATTAATCTCCTAAGAGAAAAGATGCATTGTACCAGATTTAGCTACTAGCTAATTTCCATCTGGGCAGGTTAAATAGAAGTACATAAAAATACATCTTCAGAAAGCAGGTTATGATATCATATAAGTTTATGAGTGAAACTCGACTAAACATGAACCATTAACAACTCAAAGCACTTGCTAAAACCACAAAGACCTTGGTTTCAGTTACTGTTTCTACCTAAACAGTATACAATTTTGTTAAGTTGAACATATCTATATCTGTGCATATAGTAACTCGTTACCCACCCTATAAGATTGTCACATTCTGCACCATTGCACATATGTATAGGTGTTATACATGTTATTGTGTGTTATGCTGTTGTTGTCTGACTGTCAAGTCTGTTTAGCACATTGAGTGTAATGAAAAAATAGAGCCCATTTCCTTGTGTATGAACATATTTGTGGCCAGTAGAGCTGACTCTGATTTTAATCAGTGTAAGATTTTGCTCTTGTTTGATGCCCACAAAGTTTCACAGTGTTTTCACTTACACTGTAAATATTTCGTGTAGCACATGCTGAAAATAGCAAACACACTTTCATGACTTGAATCTCTTCACAAACTGAGTCGGAATGCAAAGCCAAATTTCAGCCCATCATTCACTCCAAAAACCTCATGCTGACTCTGATGCACTTCATAAATAAAATAATATGAAATTTTATCCGCAAGTTCAAAATAACAAACAATTAAATAGTTAGAAAATGGCAATTTAGTAAGAATATTAGACATAGTCTAAAACAACTTCAAGTTTTTGCTTTTATAATTATTCCTTAGAGAATACAACCCTCTGATGTGCCTGTTGCAATAGTTACTTAAGCTTAAGCTTTCTTCAGCAGAAGGGGAGTCTTGTTTTCTGTGATTTAACTCTGGAATTCAAGCCAAAGCCTCCGTGAGTCAGCTGTACAGATAACGATTTAAAAATGTCATTCACAGCAGAAAAACTGGTCAAAGTGCGGCGTGCCAGCACTGAGAAATCTATAGGTGACTTTTGCTGATGTCCGATAAAAGCATGAGCAAATAGAAAAGAAGAAGTTAGACTGCGTAGGCCAAAGATTTGTGTCATTTTTAGAAGTTGTTAAAGATGTTGAGTAGTTGCTGCAGTCAGCTCCATTTCTTGAAACTCAAAACAAAAGCAGAGACAGACGCTGAACTCAGGTTTGAAGAATAATGAGTATACTAATACAGCACATACATTAAGTTTCCTCTCAGTCAATTTGAGGTTTCCCAAGGTGATCCATCATAGCAGGCGGATGAGAAAATGCATCGATTTGCAATATTGCTGACATCGGAGGATCCACTCTCTTCTCCCGAGCAAGAGTGCTGATCAGGCGAACACCTCTTTGGTCTATAAAATAACCCCTCCACGGTGTATGAGGGGGAAAACAATCCTAGAGAAAGAGATCATTTAAAATTAGCATCACTAAGAGAAAATTAAATTACTTTAGAGTAGAAATTTAGTTCAATATGTGATTTAAAGCTAAATGCATGTATTCTCCCAATGTGACATTTCTTTATTCATTTATTCAGCATTGTGCACCCCGATGAAGACCTCGTGGTCACATCGTTGAACAAATATTTGGTCTTGACAGTTTGTGTGCCACTGCTGTCCTCTAATGACAGCTTGTTTTTGCCTTCACTTGTCAACACAATCTGTTAGATAAGGAAAAAAAGAGCACAGCTGATACTGAGTTCGGACACTTTTGAACCCTCAAAGTTACATTTACTGACTGGAAGTGGTGAACCCCGCTAGTAGGTCCTGTACATCTGTCCAGAAAAAATGTAAAAAGAAATCCATATTCACTCACTCATCCAAATCATTGAATTCAGGTGTTTGAGCCACTTCCACAGGTGTATAAAGCGCCTGGTCATGCAGACCGCTCCTACAAACACTTGTGAAAGAATGGGTCGCTCTCAGGAGCTCAGTGAATTCCAGCATGGTGCTGTGATAGGATGCCTCCGTGCACCAAGTCCAGTCGTGAAATTTCCTTGCTACTAAATATTCCACAGTCAACTGTTAGTGGTTTTATAACAAAGTGGAAGTTTTGTGAACAACAGCAACCCAGCCATTAAGTGTTAGACCATGTAAAATAAAAGCAGAGAGGGGTCAGTGGATGCTGAGGTGTATAGTGTGCAGAGATTACCAACTTTCTGCAGAGTCAGCAGCTACAGACCTCCAAACTTTATGTGGCCTTCAGATTATCAAGAACAGTGCATAGAGAGCTTCATGGAATGGGTTTCAGTGACCGCGCAACTGCATCCAAGCCTCACATCACCGTGCACAATGCAAAGCATTGGATGCAGTGTTGTAAAGCAACGCTGCTACTCAACTCTAGAACAGTGCAGACATGTTTTCTGGAGTGATGAATCATGCTTTTATGTCTGGCACTCCAATAGAAGTGAAAGCAACTTTAGCATGCCAAGACATTTTGGAATTTTTCATGCTCCCAACTTTGTGGGAACAGTTTGGGGATGGTCCCTTCCAGTTCCAACATGACTGCGCACCAGTGCACAAAGCAAGGTCCATAAAGACATAGGTGAGCAAGTTTGGTGTGGAAGAACTTAACTGGCCTGCAAAGAGTCCTGACTTCGACCTGATAGAACACCTGTGGGACGAATCAGAGCAAAGACTGAGAGCCAGGTCATCTCATCCAGCATCAGTGTCTGACCTCACAAATGTGATTCTGGAAGAATGGTCAAAAACTCAAATAAACACTACTAAAGCTCATGGAAAGGCTTCCTAGAAGAGTTGAAGCTGTTATAGCTGCAAAGGCCAACAACATATTAAACCCTTAGGAATGGTCCGTCACTGAAGTTCATATGTGTGTGAAGGCAGGTGAGTGAATACTTTTGGCAATACAGCGTATACAGTTCTTGAGGCGGCTTCCCAGTGGGCAAAAGTCCTTAGAAGAGATCAGTCCAAAAACAACCAATCTTTTAGCCAAACATGCAAAAGCAGCCAATATCAAAAGAAATCCTTCAGAAATCTTAAAGAACTATTACTCAAGATCACCTTAATATTTACAAGAAGGTCTGGATCGTTGGAAAGAAATGAAAGCTGACTCAAGACTTTTGTCCAGTGTTGTAGACTAACAGCTGCTGTGACCCTTAAATCCCTCATGGTGCATAAATCAAGTGTTATTTGTTACTCCCACGTTTCAAATTGAATCCAAGTAGCACAGTTTCACTGTCGTCAGTCTTGTGTATTGAGGCCACGTGACACTGGCAGCGATGCCTGTCACATTCCGCCGCTGTCGCCAAGCTGCGCTCTTACAGTGGTGTGCATGGTCATTGCGAAGTAGCTGCAGGTTGCAGAATTTGATGTCGCCTCATGACTGTTCTCCACAATCCGCAGAGCAGTCGTTACACAAGGTGCTGAGACAACAATGACAGACGGCGAGCAATGGTGTTTGATAGCCACTTAAATGGTTTCTCTGCGTCACAGAGAGTAGCACTTTCAAGAGAGAGAAATTTAATGTGCCTCAACTTTACTGCCATAAGTGCAAATTAGCCTAAAATAAGACAAATTTTTTTTACACATTTTTTTTTCACTAATTATTTGTGAAGTGTCGACGACTTACCTAGATTAAGCTAATACACAAAAAGCACTTGGTTAGGGTTAGGAAAAGATTTGTGGTTGAAATACTATGTTGGGCTCATCTTTTTATGTATATAATTATGATATATTATATTATATATTATAAAATATGCAGATGAAGGCAGATTTCTTTTACATTTTCAGAGATTTTCAGTGTCCAAACTACTGGATGTGAGTCAGAACTACTACAGAAACAACAGGTAATATTACTGAAATGCATATATACACTCATGTCTAGTTGCAAGTTCTGCAATTTGCTGGAATTGCCAGACTGTAAATTGCTCTTTGAATCTTATGGCACTTTTCTCGGTCATGAATGAGAATCAGCTCAGAGTTGTTTCTCAGAGAAAATTTAACTGTTATGAATTTTATATAGGTGCACCCACTGAGCAGAAGCAGTGTTTTGATGGGTTATAGAGTTGGTTTCTTTGTGTTTTGCATATTATTGTAAATGCCTTTCTCTTTGTCAAGGTTCCTTTTTTTTTTTTTTTTTTTTTTTTCCTT
>VURO01030171.1:0-13144 GCA_015108175.1 Pelvicachromis taeniatus | reverse complement strand
CTACAAGAACATACCATAATCTGTGTGCATGCAACTAACACATGATGGATTTATGCTTGCTGGTGACTATGGAGATCAGCCCTTTCCCCACTTATTACTTCCCACCCTCATCTCTCTTGGGAGTGGGTCTCAATGTTCCACTCCTCTTCTCTCTATTAATATCCCACTGGGGAGACCAGAGCTCATGATGAGTTTGGGAGCGGAAATGCTTCCAAACGCTCCTGGAAGACAGAGAGCTATGTGAGGGAAAAGAGAGAGGGACAGAGGAGATTAAGGCAAATGAGGAGAGAATTTCAGTCCCACTGTGTGAAAAACAATTAGAAAGTATTAGTAAGGAGTGGAAAGTGGGTGGAAATGATAGAAAGTAGGAATAAGAAGCAGGGCTGGAGAGGACAGGATGTGAAGATCAAACGTTATACTCGCCAACACAGTAGCAAGTGAGATTTTTTTTGTTTGTTTGTTTTGAATTTAAGAAAATAAATAGTATTCACATTACTGCCTTTTAAAAGACACGTAGCATAGTAACTCTGAACATTCCCAGTACTGTTGCTCATTTCTTTTTCCTCCCACGTGCAGTGTGCTGGGACGCTGCCATCAATCCCGTCACTGTTACTCATTGCAGCACCATTAAGGGAGACTTGCAAACTTTGTTTTATGGGTCAGTCACTTATCACTTGATGATTTTCATATTCATCTGTTCTTTATGCTTTGTAGCCATGAACAAAAGGTAGGAGTTTAAGCCTCCGTGCCTACACGGTACGAGGAAGACACTCAACCGAGAGCATTCTCATGAGTTCACTCTCCTTCGGCACAATCGGAGAGGGGAAAAATGTGCAAACATAAACATACCCTTAAAGGAAAGATGATTAGGGATGTACAGAAGAAAAGAAGCTCTCCTGACCCAAAGCTGATCCAGATCCAACTCTTTTTCTCCGCTGGGAAAAAAAAGGCCTTTTTTCATTACTCACATGGCCTGCCCACCCCTGCTACTAACACAGGACAGAGAGATGCTGAGAAAACCATACCAGGACATGAACACGGGACCAGTATGGGAAAGAGTTTCTTGAGCATCAGTCCACTAAAAGTGGAAATGTGAAATCAGCTTTTACTACTTGACTGTTTAGTGTGGGATAGCCATGCCTACAAAACCAAGATTTATAGAACATCATCCTTTATAACATTTTGTAAATGCAAAATTCAAACTCACACAATCATGGGCAAATTATAAAACAACAGTAGGTCAGACCTCCTGCAGGATTAACTCCTGCAGCTTCTATGCTTTTTTTCCCTGTCATTGTGTCTGTGATTAAGTGTGACTCAACATAGCGGTAATGACCCGAGGGTGTCAGGTCCGAGGTACAGCAGCCCAATCCATAATAAAATCAGACTGTTTTTGGAAAAATATGGAGTCTTCCATAGTTTTTTTCTTTAATATACATAATGTAGATTTCAAGCATGAATACAGCCATATGAAAAAAAATTACACCCTGTTTTAGTTCTATGGTTAATAAAAAATAAATAAATAAATCTAGACCTTAAAGTTCTAATCTTATTAACAATAACACGTGACACATCAGAGTATTTATCAAAAATTAAGCCAAGTTAAACACTATAAAAAGATAAGTACACCCTGACTCTTTTCATGGGTATTAAGTAAGTAGCCACCTAATTAGTGCAGCAAATTAAATGCTTATTATTAACAGATCAGCAGAATGTGTGTGCACCTCTATGAATGCAGCAGTTTTGGAGGTTTTGTTGATTTGAGGCATTCACATGTGTTAACACAATGCCAAGGAGGAGTCATCAGCAATGACCTTAAACAAATGATTGTTGCTGCCCGTCAATCTTGGAAGGGAAAGCCAAGAAAGTCATTTCCAAGCAATTTAAAGTCCATCATTCAACAGTGACAAAGATTATTTAACAGCGGAAAACATTCAAGACAGTTGCCAATCTTCCCGGCAATGAACGTCACAGAAAATTCAACCCCAAGGTCTGACTGTGTAATGTTCAGAGAAACTACAAAGGAAAAAAACACGAGCTTCACGTCAGACTGCACAGGCCTCAGTTAGCATGCTAAATATTAAAGTTTGTGGCACTGTTAGAAAAAGACTCGTGTGGAGAACTTTGGCCTTAATGCTCAGGAAAAACACCTCACAACTCCTGTCAAGCACGGTGGTGCATGATTTGGGCTTGTTTTGCAGCCACAGGGCTGCTTAGAATCATTGAGTTAACTTTGAAATACCGAAGTATAAGAGGGAGAGTAAGAGGGTGTACTTTTTTCATGACTATAATTTGGGCGGGTTTAGTGTCACAGTCGCTACACACTATGAAATCTTACTGAAACAAGGTGTCATTATGTGGATGCATCGGTAAGGATTATTTGGTATTTGGGAAGTCACCTCTTTTGAACAAATAACTTCTAAAGAAGATATAACGAATCATGCTAAAATGAAAATTTTAGAAAAAGTTTCCTGCGAGAATGCCGGTTGAATGTCGCAGAAAAGAGGTGTCAGGGTGCCTGCTCATCTTATATGTAACATGCTTTATTTACATTTCGCCAATTTTCACTTTCTGAAGTGAAAAGTGCAGCAGAAAACAACCAGTCAGTCAATAGATGAAGGATTCGGCCAATTCTTCATCATTCACCAGATCAACAGGAGTAACACCCAGTCTGTGGTTTGTGATTGAATCATTGTTAAAGACAGAGGGTGGGTGATTTATCATGCTTCTGTTCAGTCATGAATTAAAGGTCATTTCTACAGCACAGTGACAGCATTAGCTCTGAAGTTACCACAACTGCAGGAGGTTTGACACAACAGCCAGACACAAGTTACAGCCAGGGAGGTGAAATCAAGGAGTATTTTTAAAGAGATACTCGCACATATCTTTTTACATTTCTTTTTGGTAAATGTTAGAATATGAGACATTTAACTTGCCAAGCCTCTCAGACACTGACAGCCATTAATTTTCTGCTAATTCTCACATCACTGCTGCCCCTGCTGCCTCCAAGTCAAGGTCAAAAAAGGAATCTCTACTTGGGCCAATTTAACTCGTTAAGGAATCTCAGGAATTTTTTACACACACATTATACTCATGCACACATTTCATCTCCCTTCAACCATCCTGTCTACAGAGCACATCATTAATCTTCACCCATTTATATGTGGATTTATATGTGGAACCTAAACAAAGACGGGAAGGAAACACACTATCTGCATAGACGAACACAATTAGGAGCTGGAGAGAGGGCACTGGGAAAACAAAATCTCACCTGAGAGGGCAGCTGTGACATTCCAGTGAGGACTTTATATAACACTGAGTCTGAATATAGACATTTATTATCTGTCTGAGGCTCATTTGAGGCTTTAAGCCGGTCTTTATATTGACACAGCTTTAAAAACAGTCAGATGATCTGACAGGATAAAGAAAAATAATCCCAGATTTACAGCATCCAGATGAACAACTCATCTCCTGGATCTTTTGATCACATGATCTTTCTCATGCGATATCCCTGACTCTGCTCAGTCGTCTTTTTTTCTATTTTGGCAACTTGAAAAATGGATGAAAAAATCTTTAGAGTGCTCAGAAAAGAAATGGAAATGATGACTGTGCTTCCTCTGATGGAAGTTCTACCACATTAAATGGACTCTGAATTAAGAGGCTCGGTTTATCTTTTGTAGGTTAATGCGCAGATTTGTTTAAGTGTGCACTTTGGAGTCTTTCGTAAGCAAACAACACTTCTGTTTACATTTGGTTTTTGTCACTAGAAACACTCGAGGCCTGAGAGATGTCCTTCCTGGTATAACATTTATTAAAAAGTGTGCACTGTTTACATCACAGTCTTCTCCACTGCCTTTGCTCGATGGTAGCTGTGCTTTTTACTGCAGTCAAGAAAGCAGCAGCACAAAAGAACAACCCGAGCATGAATCCACTCGTTCAAGTCTCGCTCCATAGTGTTCCTAATGGTCAAGAACTCGATGTGGAGCATTTACACGACCTGTCATTGTGATGCTCTGATGGACTTTGCTTCTGCTGCTGCAGTAGTCCTGTAGTCCTGCCATGAATAACAAATTGGAGTGTCATATACTGAATAAGGCATTTTTAGAAAATTGCTTTATATGGTTTTGTTTACATTAAAAATAGCATGCGACAGCTATTTAAAAATGTGGACACATCTCCCTCTGTCAATCCAAAGCTTAAAATAGTTCTGAAATAGATCGAGTGATTGATTTTAATCTTGCCTTCAAGCTAAGTGCAAAAGCAACTTTCACAAACCTTCTGTGCATAGTGGGGGGGTTTCCTCCTTCTGCCCCCTCTCTCTTTCTGCTTCACGGGTTTCTAGTAAAGTCCATCAGCCCTGATCCAGGCATGAATGACCAATCAGTGAAATTCCACTGGTTACACAACGTGACCTCTCATCTCCGCAGTATTGTGCTGCAGCCCGTATACAGGTTAAAAACATAGACGCCTTTCTTTATAATCGCAGCGCAATCTCCTTGGAGACACTAGAGCTGCAACTGTGCAGCTCTCTTGGCCCAGACTCTGTTGGGACTGACCAAGTTTCTCACAGATGCCTGTGGCATTTTAATTAGCCAAAGAAAGATACTTCCACTTCAGATAGAGTGGCAAGTTAAACTGAGTTTCTTGTCAATGACAGAGAGAAGGGTATTTTTTAACTCTATTAAATATGCTGCCTTTTTAATAGCGTATGATTCTAACCAGAGATAACATCATTCCAAATTTATATTTAAATGATGTATGTGTAGCATCCAGATTTACTTCACACTCACTGTTTATGGCCTGACACATTAAAAAGTCATTAGAAGAAAGGAGATCTGGCAAATTGCTGGCTGTTCTCTCAACAACAAGCCCAAAGTCCCTGGAGATGTGCACATCTTGTACGCACAATTTCTCACATCTGTCCAAGCACAGTTTTTTCCACCTTCTTCTCCAACACAGTTGCTAGTACACAACAGACTGAATGAGGTACGATATTGTTCGAGCTTCCATTGTATCGCTGTTTATTCTGGCTGAGGTCTGTGGATTTCAAAAGAGCAGTGTTTGTACTGAGAGACTGCAGTAATTCTTGTATGTACCGTTCACCAGTACAAGCTAAAAACAAGGGCATTATGGTTATCTGGTGTGTTTGTGCTCAGGACAAAAGAGTGGATTTTCAAGAAGACAATCACAAAGTGTTCTTATGAATAACAGATTGTTGAGATACCGAGCTCATCTCAGGTATTTTGTACGTTCTTACCAGTTAAATAAAACACCAAGTAACTTATTTTTTTCCCCAACAGTTGTCTGTCCATTTCCTTCCGCTTTTCTAGCTTAGGGTCAAAGTGGTGCTCAAGCCCGTTTCTGCTGCCAAAGACAAGAACAACAATTTTTTTCCCATTTTGAATCCTGTTACTTTTTTAAAATAATTTTTTAATGGTATGCAAAATGGAAATGTGGGTAATTCTTGTCCCAATTTCATCAAGAATTGTAAATATAAATAGTGAACGCTGTAATTTCTTTGTCAAATCAATATGCAGATCCAAATAATAAACAAATAGTGACGCATCAATCACAGAACAATAAAAATTATTTTGGTAATTGCCAACGCTGTCAGTTTAGGACAGAATAAACTTTACACTGAGTGGTGCTGTAACATACTTGGTTAGCATTTTAAATAATAATGGCTGTAAAGCAGTCTGTATGGCACAGAAGCAGCAAACTAGAAACTTGTGACTAACTCACAACAGCTGCTTTACCAGAGAGTCATTTCATACTTTGATGGCACCAATACAGCTTTAAAGTTTCATGTCACTACAGCAATCCTGTAAAGGTTATAAACACCTGCCAAAGTTCTCCTATGTGGTATTTATTGGCTAACACACATGATAACATCTCAGATAAAGGAATGAAAGTTCACAGGTTTGTAGCCGGAGAGCCGAGATTAGTACTGTATAAAGTACAAAAGTAAACTTTAATAGTTTTTTAAACAAATTTGTCAGATGGTTCAATAAACTCTCCATTTATAAAACGTACAATTTCCTGGCAATTATTTCATATTTCAGGCTTAAAGGGGTTAGTGTACACCCGATAAAATCAAACAAACTTAGCATCCTGTCGAGGACATTAAGAACTGTTTAAAAATCCTGGGTAAATATTAGCTTATTGACAATAATTACATTTAAAAGAAAAAAGCAATTATTTAACGACAGGTAATTCTGCATTAGTTTAGAAATGGGACGGACAGGTTTATTTTTTAAAGTCTCAATTTTTTGGACTCCACTTACATCTAAACCTTGACAGTGATTTAGAAAAAAAAAGAGTCGTTAATGTTTAATAAATAAAAATAAATATATGTCTAGTTATACATGGCAGGGTAATGTTAAGGCTTCATGTTTTCCTTTTATGACAAAAAGTAAAAATATCTCATCCATCCATCCATCCATCTTCTTCCGCTTATCCGCGGCTGGGTCGCGGGGGCAGCAGCCCAAGCAGAGAAATCCAGACCTCCCTCTCCCCAGCCACCTCCTCCAGCTTGTCCAGGGGAACACCAAGGCGTTCCCAGGCCCACTGAGAGATATAATCTCTCCAGCATGTCCTGGGTCTGCCGCAGGGCCTCCTTCCGGTGGGACATGTCCGGAACACCTCACCCAGGAGGCGCTCAGAGGCATCCTTGTAAGATGCCCGGACCACCTCAACTGGCTCCTTTCGATGTGAAGGAGCAGCGGTTCTACTCTGAGCTCCTCCCGGATGGCCGAACATCTCACCCCATCTCTAAGGGAGAGGCCAGCCACCCTTCAGAGGAAGCCCATTTCCGCCACCACCAAGCTCAATAGGACCAATAGGACTCCTTCTTCAGCTTGGTGGCTCCCCTCACCTCTGGTGTCCACCATTTGGTTCGGGGGTTACCACCACAACAGGCACCAACTACCTTGCAGCCGCAGCTCAGTGCAGTAGCTTCGGCAATGGCGATGCTGAACATGGTCCATTCGGACTCAATGTCCCCAGTCTTCCTCGGAATGCTGTTGAAGCTCTGCCGGAGGTGTGCGTTGAAGATCTCGCGGACAGGGGCCTCTGCCAGGCGTTTCCAGCACACTCTCGCTATATGGTTAGGCGTGCCAGGTCTGTCCAGCGTCCTCCCCCACCACCTGATTCAACTCACCACCAGGTGGTGATCAGTTGGCAGCTCAGCCCCTCTCTTTACCCCAGTGTCCGGAACATATAGCCTTAGGTCTGATGATACAATTACAAAATCGATCATCGACCTGTGGCCTAGAGTGTCCTGGTGCCACGTGGACACATATGTTCGAACATGGTGTTTGTTATGGCCAAACTGTGGTTCGCTCAAAAGTCCAATAACAAAGCACCGCTCGGGTTCAGATCCTCGAGGCCGTTCCTCCCAATCACGCCCCTCCAGGTCTTGCTGTCATTGCCCACGTGAGCATTGAAGTCTCTCAGTCCTCAAACATATCCCCCAAATATATTAAATTTTTCACGTGCACAGCTGTCACCCTTCCCATCCCTCCCTGCATGGTTAACTTGTCACGTCACCACTTGTTTCCCATTTACCTTTGTACTGTTCAGTGAAGGCAAATGACACCATGGAAAAAAATATATCAAACTGGATGTTTGGACACATGTGTTCTGCAAAAAGCCAAATTACAATTAAAGCTGACCGGGAAGAACATGCAGTCGAAGGTCCCTAATGTTTCAAAGCTTTGAAAGTACACATTTTGTCCTGGGAAATGACAAAATGTAAAATGTTCAGCGTATTTTTCTTCCTGACAGGCCTTCATTTTTAAAGCAGATGTAGTCCGACTACGATAAGGTAATGCTGCAAATCTGTGTCCCTCTCACTGTCAAGACCAGGCACAGCAGAGCTGAACATGACTGATGATTTTACTGAGGCGCCTCAGTCTGGGAGCAGCTCTCCTGAATGCTGTGTGAGTCTGGCTGAAGCACAAAGTGTGAGAACATGACACAAAAGCCTGTCTGTACTATTTCTTGTAATGGCAGTAATTAAAACAGAGAGAAGATTGCAGCTCTGCTTCCAAATGACATACAAGTTCATTTTTAATAAGTGCGCGAGCGCACGCGTGTGTGTTTGTGTGCGTGCGTGTGTGTGTGTGTGTGTGTGTGTGAGTTAACTAATGCAGTGACTGAACTAATAGCTTCTAAGGCGTTAATGGTTTTGGGATGCTCTGTAAAGACTGTCAGACGGATTGATGGTAACAGAAATATCTCAAATACAAAAGTGTTTCTCAGCTAATCTTTCACACACACAGCAACACTGCCAAAAAATGGGTTCTGAAAAATCTTGTGAATACTGTGCACTGCTTTATTGGCCACTAATGTTTTTTTCGGGGTATTATGTGCTTCCTTCTAATTTGATCCACAAAGCATTTCCTTCTGTGGCGACTTAACACAGCATTCAGTTGAACTTCTTGTTCTGTAATAAAGGACATTATTTGAATTTGTTTGAACTTAGAGACTAAACAATAACAGTAAGCCAATATAACTGGGTTCACTGACTTGCTACAGG
Organism: Pelvicachromis taeniatus; assembly: GCA_015108175.1. Classification (NCBI taxonomy): domain Eukaryota; kingdom Metazoa; phylum Chordata; class Actinopteri; order Cichliformes; family Cichlidae; genus Pelvicachromis; species Pelvicachromis taeniatus. The sequence continues at coordinate 4,605 of VURO01030171.1, read as the reverse complement.
TCTGGCTCACTTTTCTTGTGGTAAGTGGGCACTTGCACTCCAACTATGAGACAAATGGTAACAGCACAGCTCATTAAATATCAGCTGGTCCCAGTAAACATCTCATTTCTAGGCTTCCTAATTTATGTTTTTGTGCGCACACAATTCAATTTTATTTATGTAGCTCAAAATCACAGCAACAGTTGCTTCTAGTTGCTTTATATAGTAATGTAAAGGCTCTACAATACTCTACAATAATACAGACAAAACATAGAAAACCCCAACAATCATGTGACTCTCTATGAGCTGACTATGAGCAACAGTGGTAAGGAAAAATTCCCTTTTAACAGGAAGAAAAGTCCTGCAGAGCCAGGCTCAAGGATGGGAGGCCATCTGCCACAAATGGGTTGGAGATGAGCGGATGAAGACAAGACAAAGACATGCTGGGGAAGAGAGCAAGAGATTAATAATAACACACAGAAACACACACCAGTTTTTAATGCATCCTTGATAACATCTTTTAACATGTTTGGCACTTTCTGTATCTTCATAATGCTGAGCATGTCATCATATCAGTGCAGAACAAACCTGTAAATTTTATTGGGATTACAGAGGCCCTATCCGTCATGCCACACTCCTGCAAACCAGTCACAATTAAATATTTACCTTTTCTAAACTCTAGTGGCTTAATTTTTCACTTTGCTGCTCTAAAGGTTTACTATAGGAAAATTTGACATCACTGTTTCTAAACAGATCTACCAAGGTCAAACAAAGCATAGAGACCACCTTCAGCCATGTTTTGTGATACTGCATATAGAAACAGTCTCAACTTTACACACAGCCTTCTACCACCTGGTGTTAAGTTACCGTACACGTGAAAACAGTTGGATAGTGTGGAGGGGATATCTTAAACCTGATTCTGCAACTCAGATTTCAGCACTTTATGGTGAGTTTCCATTTGCTGTTTAGCTGTGTATTCTCGTACTTTACACTTCATTCTCACTGTGCATATAGCATCATTTTCAGCCACAGCAGGGAGCTCTTAAAGCCCTCTATGCACCACCCGCTTCGCACCAGATGCACACAGCTCAGACACAATCAGCAACTAGCAGGTGAACATACTGCAGGATTTAACAGCTTACCCACCAGATATTTCTTCCTGGAGCAGGCAGAAAATAAAAAAAAGAGTGGATAACAAGTTTTACATTCATCAGGTGGCCAGAGGCACAACTTTGACCTAATGATAATGGTGTAATTTGTTGAACGCATGTTTGCTCACGAGTTTGCAATATCAGCTGAAAAGGTTATAATATCAATGATTGCAGTGTCTGCAGAACCAAAGGGAGCAAACCAAATCATTTATTGCAGGTTTAAAGATACTGAATACCCTCAGCTGTAAAAGATATTTTTCAATCTGACTACCTGAGGTCACTTGTGATCTGCTCTTAACAACCTTTTCATGGCATATTTTGAAAAAAAAATATTCGTTTGTCGTTCAGGAAATTCTGCACATTATTTAAAAATGTTATAAAACCGTCTTTTTCAATTTTTAGGCTGATATATTTCATATTTACTAAGTGCAAGCTGAATGCATAACAGTTCTTTCCTTGTACATACTGGCTAGTTGGATAGGATTGTAACAGTAGGTCCAAGCATTTAAGATAATAGCATGAGTAATAGCAATAACTGCAGTTTTGATGCCCAAATTCCAACGACAAATAAAGGAAATATTATTGGGTTTTTTCCCTCCAATTAAATCAGCCACCACTGACAAACATCCAGATTGCTCTACAAAGACTCATACCAAGATCTAAAGGTTGATTTATAACTTCTGGAAAAAGCTCTACACAGAGCACACTTAAGTCTTCGCACGACAAAGTAAGTACTGCTCTGCAATGCCAAGAGGCTAAATTGAGTTGAGGGGATCTACTTGTCTTCTACTTGCTCAAAATAAAACCATAAATGCAAAATTAAACTCTGAAAAGAAAGAGGTTGCTGGAGGAAAGATAAATGAACTGACAGCGCTATACGACTGACAAAAAAACATGTGGTTACATTAGAAAATTAGCCGAATGGCTATTGAGTTGTGTGAAAACACCATACACCAACAGGGTATTACAGCATGATCATGATTCCAATTGCTACCAAGCAAATTAATCAAAGTAGCCACCTTCCATATCGTTAGAAACTATAGTTATAATTATAGAAAGATGGCATAAGCTAGCATGTAGCGTACGCAGCTCTTACAATATAGATTCAGATTATACGCATATCAACCTTTATGTTTTTAATTGTTACTATCTTTATAATTTACTTTCCAAAACATATTCCGTCCCGTTCGCTTACAGGATCCCTTATCAAAACCCATCCGAGTAAGTATGACCCTAAAAGCTTAGCCTTTCGTGAGACGCCGGTGGTTGGCAGTGTGAGGTATCAGCAGGAAGAATGAGAAAAATGTAGAATCCTGTACATTAGCATGCCACTGTGCAGCAAGTATTTGGTCACTGATAAGATAAAATATCCAAATGTCAGTTTTAGGTCACTAAAGGTTCTATAGGTTAAGCTGATGGATTTTCTCAGCATGCTGTATTACAGCGGGATGTGGATGATTGAGACAACTATGAGTTGTGCCTCTGGAAGATACTTAATGGTCAAGGAATCATCAAAGTAAAGTTTGCAGTGCTAAGCAAACCTTGAGGCTGCGGTGTGATTAAAACTTTACTCACTAAAACCACATAGTGGGTGCTTTCAAAGTCACTATCAGAAATATGTTTCCTGTTAAAATTGTTCAAGTTCAAGTTTTGGATTTGGCTCCTGTTGCTTCAGTCTTTGGTCAAAAAGACGCAGCAGAGAAACTGTCTGCTTGTGTGTGAAAGCTGTTGCTTTCATGAGCAGCTGCTAACACTTCTGCCTTGTTCAAAATATTGAGAGCTGCACTGATGAAGAGCAAAACTAATGTGTAGGTGGAGTCGCTCAAAGGCTGAAAGCGACAGGCCTACTTTCCAAATCTGCACAGTGCAGCTACATACCAATAACCTGATGTGTCTTAAATAATTACTTAAGAAACATTAGGCTGTTTCTTAAATAGCATTCTTTCAACGCAAGCTAAAAACTGTTGTGTTAAGAGAATGACATTTGTAACTCAATTATTTTTAATTCAATTATATGAATTTTCCCATTAATAGCTTGTGCATCATTCTTTGTAGGGCCAGACATGTAAGAAAAATTAACTGTCCAATAACGGTTTGTCGTTTTGTTTAGAAATGGTAATGTTTTGTCTGCAGAATTTTCCTGTCGCTTTAACTTTGTGGGTTTTTTTAGGTTTACATGGTATATCATATGGATTGTCTTCATCTGACAAGTTTCGCTGCATTCGTGCCAAGTTAAACTTAGCCTCTGGTGGTCTTGGATGACTCCCCGGTCCCCACTGAGTTACTGCTTTAAATGTTTTAGGGAGCTTTTTTTTTTTCTTCTTTCCTTCAATATTGGGTGCCGGGGGTAGTTTCTTTGGCAACTTAGACATGCTCTGTCATTTTAATTAGTTTCCTTATAAAGCAAAATTCAATACAGGACATTTTCCTATTATAGGCAGCTTTTATCTAAAAGTATCATATAGTTTGTCATTTGATGTGCAGCCAAAGAAAATGAATTAATATCAGTGTCCTTTCCAACAGGGCAAAAAGAAACACCAACTCCTTTACTGAACATAGAGTCATTATTCAGAATTAAATAGAACTGTTTAAATAGCCGCTCTTTCACAAACACTGTTCAACAACACACCAGAAATTTTTCAAAAGAACTGTGAAAATAAATAAATAAATTGACATGAATGAAGAAAGACTCCAACAGAATAATTAGATTTTTTTTTATATGTAATCCCAAAAACCTAACAAAATTATTAACATTATTAACTGTTCTTATTAGATATTAATACTTTCATTTATCATTTTTATTTGTACAGTTGAGGTATATAGCCTATGGCTTTCTTTTTGCGCTTTCCAGACCAAACCACATATGACCATAAAAGTACAGCGTACAGTGTAAGATAGGGAAATTTGTTTTTCCACTAAATTACCCGGACATTACACACTACTTAAAATTATTTACAGTTTAATGGTTTCTTTATTCCTGTAAAAACATGAATTATTAGCCCCTTATTCTACCTCATCTAAGTAGATAAATATACAGTCCTTAACACATTTTTTAGACCACTACCCAATGTAAGGTTTTTGCCCAAGCTGGCCGAAATAATGAATATATGAGAATATGCCTCTGAAATTTACTACTGGTGGGGACCGACAGCCCTCGTGGGTCCCCCAGGTCCCCACAGGGTTGAAGGCATTTTTCACACTCAAACTGTGGTTTTAGTGTCAGGGTTACACTAAAACCACAGTTTGGGTTATGGTTCGGTTTAGGGTAAGGGTCAGGGTTAGCCATTCATTTTTGATGGTTAGGGTTAGGGTAAGCGGATATTATGTCAATGGGATGTCCCCACCAGGATAGCAAACCAGACATGTGTGTGTGTGTGTGTGTGTGTGTGTGTGTGTGTGTGTGTGTGTGTGTGTGTGTGTGTGTGTGTGTGTGTGTGTGTGTGTGTGTGTGTGTGTTTAGTTCATTTCCAGCAGC
>VURO01030165.1:25002-35533 GCA_015108175.1 Pelvicachromis taeniatus | reverse complement strand
TATGTAGACTGGATACTCCACTTATCTATTTAGTATATTTCTTTTCTTAATGACAGAAATTCTGTTGCTAGTAAAGTAAAAAAAAATTAAAATCTGTATATTTATTTATATATATATATATATATATATATATATATATATATATATATATATATATATATATATATATATATATATTTAAGAGCTTAGGTTATTTGGGGAAGTTTTTAGTGTTTTTTTTTATTAATACCACCACAGATCTCAACTTGTGTCAATTCTAATAAGTCTATGGTCTATTTTTCTAAAGCACTTTTCCTCCGTTTGCCCTCTGCTTCACAGTATTACATAATCCTGCAGTGTTTGCAACTGATACAGCAGCACTTCAAGCAGCAATTATCCAGCCTTTTCACATAGACATCACTACTTGCTTTGGAACTAATGACTCACTTGGGTGACTGCTTTTGTAATTGAGATTTACAGTACAGTCAATGCTTTAAAGAATCATTAGGAAAGTGAAAACACTGCGGAATTTCTCTATAAAAAATTCTGTTCTGTGATTCAAGCCTTATCAAGGCATCGCAGGGCTTTGTATTAAAATGTGATTTCTTTTTCACTTCATTCTGTTCTACAGTGCGGTGCCTTTCCGCACTCGCAGCATGCTTCCTCTGTCTCTTCCATATGGGCAGTTTAGGGTCCAAATGATTTTAGATGCCTTCGGTCTGAAAACCACAGGGTGAGGAACCATGGTGAGAATGATACTCACACACCGGCAGAAGTATGTGTGAACCACAGCCAGGTTCTTCTCACTGTGAGGTGACAGTCCCACCCGCTGAGCCACTGACTCGCCCATGTAGAAAAACAGTAATCGGTGTGGGTGTCTGTCACACACCTGTCTCGAACTGGCGTTGTTTTCGATTTCATACTTTTGTCTGAAACCTCAAATGCTCTCAGAAGAGAATTTCCCACATTGTGTGTAATTAATATTTTGATGGGTTGTGAAAAGCGCTTCCCCCTTGTAACGGGAAAATTATCATCAGAACAGGAGAGGAAACAGCATGTCTTGTGATTTCTGACAGGTTGTGTAGGAGTGTGTGTGTGTGTGTGTGTGTTCATTATACAGCGTGCATGCTGCAGAGAGTGAGAGGGAGCAAAGGGGACGGAAAAAGTTAATAAGTAGTGATGAAACTGGCTGAAATCATCAGAGAGGAGAATCCCACTGTGTGAAACACAAATGAGTTTGCTTTATTTTCATTCCTCAAGAGTTTCTGGTTCAGTGTAACAGAAACTCCGCACCCTTCATGTTTGGTAATGGTTAGAATACCTGAATTCACATGCACCGTCATGTCTGTTGAGACAGACTGTATGACGGTGAAACTCCAGCCTGCTGTGTTATTAGCTGCTGAGGAGAGGAGTAAATGGTAAAGTGGAACATGCTGTCAGAGCTTTCTCATGTCAGCTATCTTTTTGTCTGCTGCCTCTAAAGATGTCAGATCTAACCTCTCAGCTCTTGCACTCATTTCCCCTTTTCCTTACTTTTTCTCCGAATCAGTTTATTTTCAAGCCTCTTTGGTTGTAGCTGTTCTGCCCCCCCCCCCACTCCTCTGCATCCCATTTCTCTGTACCTTAAAACCATGCCTTTCCCTGAATTTTGCGGTAAAAGCAATTAACTGAGCTTTGACAGTATGTCCTCTTATCTCCCACCCAGTGCAGTCATGGCTTAGACAACTACATTACACAAGAGCAGTGGCGGTCAGTGAGGAACACAAGCTACACGCAGGTAAGATTGCATCTGCCCATTTTGGCTTGTGCAGGGCCATAAAATTACTTTTGTAAGATTAAAGCAAGTCTTCAGCTGCACAGAAGAATACTTTGCCCTTTGGAATTAGAAGGCTACCTGCACCGATTATCTCTAATGATCGCGTCTTCAGCTAAGTCATAATGTTAGAAAAAACAAACAACAGCAAAGTAATAATAATAATAAAAAAAAAAACTGTACGTAATAAATAATGTTAGTGGAAATGGCAGACATTTGGTCTCCTGTTCATGGATTTAAACAAGCATCCTGCAGTGACTGTAATGACCTTTCCAAATAGCAAAGTGGTCATTAATATTCAAATAAACTAATAACACTCAGACAGTTGTATTTTACGCTCTTTAGAGACTTGCACAGTGATCAGAGGGGTATTTGGACCATTATAAATATTTCTGGGATGTCTAACCTGAACGGCTCTATCCACATCATGCCTCAGCATCGATTGGTTTGAGGTCAGGATTCCTTGACTTGGTGATTCACAAACATTAATTTTCTTCTTTTTCACCCATCCATTGTTACAGTAATTGGTTTGATTAATTGTTATGTGAATTACTGCAACGGTTCCAGAGCCGAGGCACCAAAGCAGTCGTAAACAAGATATACTCTGTAATCTACAGAGATGAGGGCTATAGGTCTGTAGTCATTGAGGCTGTCTATATCAGCCTTCTTGGTGATGGGAATGATATGTGGAGGCCTTCAGACAGGTGGGAATGGACACATGAGTCAGGGAGAGTTTGAATAGCCTGGTGAGGATCCCCACCAGTTGGTAGCTGCAGGCTTTACCACAGCACCTGGGATGCTGTCAGGGCAGGCGGGTCTTCTGGGGTTCACCTCAGTCTCCTCCTGGCTTCATGTTCCTGGAGGTACAGGGGGGATGTGCTGGGTGAAGGGGAGGTGGGGAGCAGGGGGAGTCGGGGAGGGGTGGTCTCAAACCAAGCAAAGAAGGTGTTGCGCTCCTCTGCCAGTTTGAGACTGCTGTTAGATGCTTGTACTGTTTTGTACTGTCCACGATTACACCAAGAGCACAATGCTCAATACTGAAGAACTCAAAGGTAAAAGCTCAAAGCTCCTGCAGCAGTGTCTAAACATTAAAGCCTCCGTGTATGTGTCCACTCTAAGAAAAAGGAAAAGTGTTAAAGGAAAGTCACTACAAACAAAATTACTGCTCTCTAAATAAACAACACAACAGTTTGATTCACCATTGCAAAACCCTGACTGCTGAAGACAGAATCCTAACTGTGAGGCATGGTGGCGGGGGCATCATGGTTTGGGCTGCTTTGCTACCTCAGGGCTTGGTCGCATTGCAATTATGGATGAAATTTAACAGAAGAGTGTCAAAGCTGTAGTTTATGACCTGAAGTGTGGGAGCTTAGGTGATCAACAAGACCCCAGATATCTTTGTCCTGTTTATCCTGCTCATCATCTTACAGGAAACAGCTGATAGAGGTTGCTGCAGCTAAACGAGGCTTAACGAGTCACCAAACTGAGAATTGACTTCTTCCAGCCTGGGCTGTAAATACTTACTACAAGTCTGAAATGAAGACAAAAATACAAAAATATTGTGTGTTATTAGTCCGACTGCTTTTGACTGTAATTTTGACTTGGTTGAAAATCAGGCCATGTTTTGAGAAATCAATTTTGGAACCCGGATAGTTCCCAAACTTTATCTTGCAACAATACAAGAGTTTATTTCAAACATGTGAATATAACTAAAAGAACAAGAGAAAAGAAAAACTTCAAACATCAAGTTTTGATTAATATCTCTACGTCTACACAATGTTTATGCTTGAAAAGGAGTAGAACGAAGTTTACTCCCATTATTTACAAATCAATATTCAGAATACATAGTTTTGGCTACTGATTGCACTTACTCATAGGAAACGAAGGGAAGTTTAAAGTAGATGTATTGTGTATTTTTTTCAAAAGTTTTTTGTATTTTAAAGCCTTAATTTTTTCACTGGTGCTTATGGCCAAAGTTTCAAATAATGAATTCGGTACAACTTATCCCTATGAACTAAAGCAGATACCCTTTGGCAACGTTAAGGACATGGACTCAGGGAGCTGCGGGGTCTGAAGTCTGTTTGCAGTTTCACTAAAAGATGTGTGCATAGTCTGTGGATTGTAGTGTCACTGCAGATAAGTCTGTGCGGCCACAAAAAGTTGGCGGGCAAACTTTAAATATTGACGTCTCAGAGGAACAACTCTGGCTTTGAGCACAGTAGCCCCACCTGCTGTTCACACCTTCTATTTGCAAACGCAAGCCAAGCTTAGAGATTGGCTTAAAGAGTGGTCCTAACAGGGTCTTAAACACTGAAACGGCTCGTTTCAGAGTGAATGAACTGAGAGGATGCATAAAGAGACAGTAGGAGATAAATATGTGAGTAACTTGGAGTCTACTAGAGTAGCTTTGCATGTGGACCATGCAAAGCTACTCTAGTAGAGTCCAAGAATCAAAGTATGGAGCTGATTAGGAGCATTCTAGACCCCTTTAAGGCCACTAATGAGCATAATTGCATGGTACTTTAATTTTCTGAATGTTATAAAACCCAGCTTCAAATGTTTATCTTTAAAACTGAGCTGTAAATTAAGACGTTTCTGACCAAATTCAAAAGCACTTTAAGGGAAATCTTTAAAATACTTGTTTGTGTCCTGTCTGTTTTAGACTGACAGCTCTCCACTGATGGACCTGTCACCTTCTGCAGATTCACAAGGTGTGTTTGTTAATGAAAGCGCTGTTTTTGTATTCTTTCCCCAGAAATGTATTTTTATTGTAAATATATACATATATACATTTATAAGTGGGATTTCATTAACTGAAGCATAAAACACATGTTTGTATTTAGTAACACGCGTAACATTCGTTTCCTTAACCGTAATGCGGACCAGTTGTGCCTATTTGCATTGTTACCCACATTGTTAATCCAAGTACTGCTACTACTTGATGTACTTTAGATGAGTACTTTTCTGCTTCCACTCCAGTACATTTAAGAGAGAAATTATGTTTCAGTACATGTATTCAAATCCGTTACTTTCACTTTAAAGTGAGAATTTATAAAATACTGATCCACTGCTGAGATTGAACCACCCAACTGAAAAGGCTGTTAAAAATGACCTTCACCTAATGTGGTGTAATAAATAAATGCTGTCCATGGATCAGTAATCACAATTATATAATTAACTACAGCTGCTGGAAATATTAATAGATGTTTAGCTGATTATTGTGAAATAAGAACTTAAGGGACAGTTTTTACATCATTACGTAAGTAAATGATCTGTATACTGAATATGAGTCTAATTCTAATGTCCTAAAAATGTGTTTCCAGACTCTCCTCCCTGTATCAGGGAGGAACGCCATGACAGCAGTGACATCAGTTCGAAGCTTGCAAGTCTAAAAAAACTGTTGCCATCTCTGCTCTTGCATGCCCCTCCGCCTCCTCCTGTCACACTGAGCATGCACAGACCAACATCAGCTTGTGGTAAGAAAATTTGCAATAAATCAAAATTGTCACAACTGATGTTTTCCTGGTGTAACAGTTTTGTTGTTGGTATACTGACGTTGGGAACTCTAAAATGTATTACAGTTAAAACTTTGTCCTGCAGACAAAAGATTTAGTTGCCCTGCTTTTGATTTTCCCCTTCTAGGAAAGTTCAGGTTTTCCCACGGGGCTCCTCGGCCTGCATCCGTGGAGTCTTGTAGTAACAGCAATGTTAATTATGTCAACATCCCCAACATCCCTCTGCTGTATAAAACTAGAGAACTACTCTACACAGAGCTGGAGCTGCAGAAAACCAGCTCGGCTCTGGCCTCCAGAGGTAACACAGTGCAGCTCTGCAGACTCAGTAAGAACACTGCACCTCAAACAGTTTGTCTTTTCTTCCTGCTGCTGCTTTCTTTTTCTTTAATACACATCTTACATATGCTTAGAAACAGCATATTTTTTAAAACAACGAGGTAGCTGATGTACAACACATGCTGTGAAAATGTCCTCTACCAGAGGAGGTCGTGCACAACTTCTTGTTCCTGGTATTTTTCAAGATTCTCATGTTCCTTCCTGCTATACTATACTTCTTAGGTGATAGGGCTTGGGTGATGACATCTCCCCCCTGCCGTAGCATATGTGTTGTGCCTCGTCAATCTCTAGCTAGCTTAGGACCCTTACTGGACACAGACATCCCAGGCGGGAATCAAACTTCCGACTCCCGGTCCAGAGGCGTGTAGTCTTACCACTGCCCAAAATGTGTTGACAGGTTTTGAGTCAGTCTGCAACTTACTTGTTAATCACGTTAGTTGTGATAATGGCGTTAACGCGTTTAAACTGCATTAACGCCAAGTAACCCTCACATGGATTAATCTGCGTTAACTTGTTAACGGTGATTTGCCAATTTTGACGTGTTAACGCGGACATAAAAAAATAAATAAAAAATATATATATATATGTGTGTGTGTGTTTATGTATATATATATATGCATATACATGTATGCATATACATACATACATAAACACACACATATATATGTATATATATATATATGTGTATGTGTATGTATGTATGTATGTATATATATATATATACACACACTTCATTTGGTTTGGCTGAAATGTTCTGCTAGCATATTTCTCACTGTTGGCTGACAAAAAAAAAGTGCAAGAAAATGTTTTCTTAGATCAACTCACACTATTAGGAAGAACCTGATAAAGGTGCTTTTTTTTTTTTAGGGAAAACAGTCAAGTTATTTCCCCGTGCTTCTGTGTAACCCAACTTAATTAACATAATCTGACATAGTTAGACTGTGAAAATGAAGCAATTTATTACAGTGATGGAAAGCATTTTACATCAGTTAAAAACGAATAAAAGGAGAGCACTTCGATTACAAGTAATTTTATGCCTCTTTTAATACACAAATGAAATTAATGTGTTAAGTGTGTATTTCAGAAGCACCAATTAAAAAACAGTCTGAGGAGACAGAAGGGGCAGAGTGAGGGTATAATGCATCTCTAGGACACTGATTATATGACACATTGTAGAAAGACTTTTTTTATTTTTATTAACCCCCACCATCATTTTCCCATCCAGAAGAGGCCTCCATCAGGTACGCCCACCTGAACATCACTGCCATGGAAACAGCTCAGAGAGTGGGGGAGGAGCATGTTCAGGCCAGGGAAGACAGACTGACTCAGCTGGAGAGCAGTCGGCAAGGGCCACCAAACTGACTCTGGAACGCCCGACTGGATGACACTTCAGAATAGTTCTGACTGCAGATTCTCTCCAACTCTGGAAAAGCTGACTGACTCAAACGCGGTGGATTATCATACCGGCTATTTTGTACTTCAAAACACACCCGCAGTTGTAACATTGTAATGAAATTCCCACAGTCCATTCCACTAACGGTAAAGCTTTGGGAGCTTTCTTATGCAGCTTCTATTTTGTGTTAAGTGTTTTTCTCATACTTGTTTTTAAACTAGCTTTTTCCTGCTTTGTCTCGATACCTTTTATCACAGAAATGTTACACAGTAGTCTGCATGGCTTTTATGCAAGATGCAAAAAACCCCAAACCCCCCACTAAATGTCTTCTTCAACATAGACATGAAAGTCAAGCCAGTTTAAAACCAAATCATTAACAAAAGTGAGGTCTGTGGTTAAGCAGTAGTTCCAGAGCAAAGCTGCTGTGTTATGCGATCCAGGGAAAGGCAGCCTTAAAGGGGCGATTCCCCAAATTTAGTAATATTTTAAGTCCTTGTAGTATTTGGTGGCTCCATGATGTAGTGGTCAACAGATTTGCCTTACAGGTACAAATTTCTGGTTTGAGAGGGACACACAAACCCCTCCTCATGTGATCACAAACCAGTGTACTCCTAGTGTCAGTCCCAGGTGTGGATTAAAGGGAGGGTTGGATAAGGAAGAGCATCCGGTATAAAATCTGTGCCACAACAAAAACAGCGAATCCATCTGCTGTGGCAAGCCTTTGGTAATGAACTTTCTGATCACACCTTGTATCTGCTGAGGACTGACGGAAACCTACCTTACCAATCCCAACCAGTAATCTCCAGACTACCAAGATTACTGGTTGAGTGGCTTTAATTATAAGGGGATTGGCATAAACTATTGTTTACCATCGTTATTGCATATGGAAAACCAAAATAAATGACACTTTGCTTTGTAAGCTGTAATGTATTTACAGTTCTTGCTGGGTTGACTTTCTTCAGGCTTTGTGGTCACCGTATAATTTTTTGCTTCCTCTTTTATCAAGAGGTCAGGGACTGCCATCGTTTGTGTTTGGATCAAAATAAGATTTCACAGTGAGATAAAGCTCACCTCTGCTCGTGCCTTACAATTGAATGCCAAGAGCCCCAACTTCCCTGGTGATCATTCCGCCTCAAAGCGGAAAAGCATTCGATAAGAATAAGCAGCTTACAGTTATAGCCAGGGTGCAAATTACATTAATCCAGGCCCATGTGGTCCAAGCAGGACATGACTAAGTAATCAGCCATCCAGAAACATTATTCATCACAGTAATCAATGCCTCTGCTTCTGGTCTGTGAGAGGCCAGGAACTGATGAATGGAAAAGCATAGCGTTTGTTTCGATTTCTCACTTCCCTCTTGATATCATCAGGACAAATTGTACAATAATGGATGCAATTTGATTTTGATCATTTTGGTTCCCCACTAGTGTCTCTGAGGAGAAAGAAACAGCATGAGATCACGAAAATGTAACGTTTGACAAAAAAATACCCTTTAAAGTCACTACAGAGACTCCCTTTCTCTACAGTGTATTAAGTGCTTTTATTAATGCCAAAGCATATGAACATTATAAATCTATATTTTTTAAATGTTACTGTATATCTGTTGTTGGCGCCTGTATCTTACCGAATATTAAAGATTGCCATTTCATTTTCAGATCACTACTTTTCAGTGCTTCTACTCTTGATCTTCATTTTATATTGATCAGACAGTTCAAGTAACACTAAAATATGCCAATGGGGAAACTATGAGGTCCTAAGGTGGCAACGGCACATATGATGTAATGCAGACAAACAAGACCAACTGCTTCTGGTCTGGTCAAGGCAGCCAACATCTGTCATTCCCTTTCCTACCACCAACAAATCAGGCATTATTTCCACTTGCCTGCTATTAGTTATACAAATAATTGTTCTATGGAGTACCACACTGGTACTCACACTTCTACATTTCATTTATCTGTACCTTGACTGACAGTGTGATCTGCTTTATAACACTTCATGCATATTACATACAAATAACCAGCATTTCATTCATTAAGCAATTAATTCACCAGAAAAGTAGAAAAAGACTCACGGAAAACACAGATTTTTTTTTTCTTCCTCTTAACAGTAGTTTAAAAAAAAAAAAAAAAAAATGGTGGCATGGTTGATCAAGGTTGTGTGTGACTAAACAAAAACGTTACAGTTCTTTCACTGGTCGGATGAAATCTCAGAGTTCGTTGTGTTGGAGTCCCTGGCGAGAAATCTTGCTGGACAGATCCTGCATATGTTTCTTCATCTGAAATCAAACACACACCCATGCCATTTAAATGTAAGACAAGTGTGCAGCTAAACACGGGCTTGTCAACACAAATGATTATTAGTTTACTTACTATGAAAACAACAGTTTGGTTGTTTTCATAGTAAATTGTAATTCTGTTCACATTTCAAGCTTCAGGGAGTGAAAACTGGAAAACCATTGATTTTATTGATCTATATTTACGTTAGTTTATCAGTCATGCTTGTTATATGCATCTCTCTTACACTGTGCTCACAGCACCAGTATCAATGGTATAATTCAAAGGTGTCATTTAGGTCTGTATTTTGAGAAGGTTACAAACTTTGAAGCGCAACATGAAATCTGTGAAAATAAAGTTAACACTGGGATTACTGCAGCCCTCCAACAACCAGACTACCTTCCAGCCTTACAAGCAATTGCCAAATTTGACATATACTTTATTATTCATTTCTAAGGCAGGTGAGAAGTCAAACACAGCACATTAAATGCTAAGAGAACCACTTTATTCCTACTTACCTTGTAGCCCATCTCCCTAGTCTTCTCAGCCAGTGTGTCATACTTTTCCTTGTTCCTCTTGATGTGCTCTTTGTCTCCTAGAGCCTCCACATGCTGCAACTTCTGATGGGACAACTCCAGCTGCTCCTTGTAATGACTGTGCTTCTCTACTTTAGTCTCAAAGTGATGTAGCTCTTCCTAAACGAATGAGAGCAGCCAACATAGATGGGTGTAAGTTCAGTTCACCTTCAGTTACATACACAGCTGAACGAGGAGCTCATATGCATCTCAAGTGGCAAATAGAAATGAAGTGCCACAGAGGAAATTCAAACTGAATGTTTCCCTGTGATAGATCTGATCCTGAAACCTCACAGCTTAAAAACAAAACCCCAAAACATTTAAATTGAGTTGTTCGCTGCAATCTGCTGCCCAAGGGGACAAATGGCGAAAAGAGCACAACGAGATCCGGGAGAGTGGAATACTTGTGAATTTCAAAAGTGCAATACATAAAAATGTGATCATAATAAGTTGCACTTTCTGTGGCTTACCGTACACAAGTAGTACTTAGCTACTAAGTAGTGGAAAATAATACAGTTAATGCTTCTGTGCCAGAAGAGCGCTTGATTTAAAAGTTTTGTGGAGTTGGAGTCAAAGTTAGATTTGTAGCATAATGTTAAAACAAAAAGTGTCATCTAGGAACAGACAGGGTGATACAAGAGCGTGTC
>VURO01030165.1:0-18007 GCA_015108175.1 Pelvicachromis taeniatus | reverse complement strand
TTTTTACACCACTAGCAAAGAGGCAAGATGAGATGCTGAATATGGAACAACCAGGCAGGAGAGAAGGAGGAAGACCACAGAAGAGATTCATAAATATAGTGGAGGAGGACATACAGAGGGTCGCAGTGGCAGAGGGGGTGGAGGATGATGCTAGGCATAGGCTAGATGATCTGCTGTGGCGGCCCCTAAAGAAAAATGCCTGTGATACTCTCTGTTCCTGTTTTTTTTTTTTTGTTGCCTCTAGTGATTACCAGCGTGTTAGGAAAAGTTGCTGTCAGTATTACTAATCAAATCCATAATAAGTGTCAGTATAGTGTGTGATTGTTAAAGATGGTGATTGAGCATATAGAGCAAACTGACTCGGGACAAAGCTCTAACTACTGCTGACTGAGGCAGTCTGCAGTTTGACTTACCATGGAAGTTGCGCCTGAGCTGGGCTTCCCTCTCCCCATTTTCATCAAGTCCCTCCACCTTCATTTTTTTCCACTGCAGCTCATCTTTCTCCTGCATCTTCAGGTCACTGTGCAGCTCAGCCTGCCGGACTGGAGACAACTGCATCTGTTGAATCCAAAAGAGCAGACAATGTTGGCTTTGTTAGACAGGCAGAGGGAGAAAGTTTGCAGAAACAGAAAAGTACACAGAGAGATTTTTTTTTCTCCCATATTCCTACTGGGGAATTTTGCTCATAATAAAAGTCCATTAAATGTTGAACAAAGCCCTGATGAGGCAGCTGAAGAGGCTGTGAAATGTTAAATGATGCTCCCTGGGATTAACCCCAGTAAACACATTTTTCATCAACTTTCCAATACCAAGTTTGGCTCACCGTCTTAGCTGTAAATACCAACTTCACAATGAACAAAAGACGCCTAATTTTATTTCCAACTAAGAAAACGTCCACCCGATCCCCTGGGTCTGTTCATGGCTCAGTACGTGGATCACGTATGTATCTCTTATTGTCCTGTCTTCAGTGTTTCAGCGTCTTCCTCAAATTATTTGTGTTACATAAGTCATGTTGTTGCTCGTCTTATATACGTACCCTTTTAGCTTTCTCCCAGACCTGGTTTAGCTTAGCTATCCTGAACTCCACTGTCTGCCCATCTCTGTCGTTCGGTTTGGGCTCATTCAGCTCCCGAGAGTATTTCCCGGCCATTACACCCACGCCGAAACACAGAGCTGCGAATAGACACTGCAGCCTCATTTTCAAAACAACTCTGCGCGACATACGACAGAAAATTCACACCTAAAATACTTAAAAGAGCCAGACAGCGCCACAAACGGTACGTTGTTGTGATTCACTGAGTAGCGAAAGTCATGTGCTCAAAAGAGGCGGGCATTTCCGCGAGAAGTGCACTGTGGGATATGTATTTTCTTGGCGTAGCCTTTCTGTAGCTACTAAAGCGGAAAGAGCGTTTCGTGAACTACACTGGAAATGCCGCTCTGCGCTGTTACCTGGCAACAAGGTTGCAGTCTCCGACAGCAAATAGAAAGCCTCCACGCGCTAACAGTGCTAGATGCTGTCTCTATTTTCAAGTACCCAGTGAAAGCATGACTTAATTACTGAAAGACCAAGTAACTTGAAAAAACTTGGATGACAGAAACAGCACTTTCTTAAAGGAGATACTTGATTCTAACAGTCATCCAACCGGATGCAACGTTTTTCTAAAAGAACGAAAAGATTTTTGACCCAGATATCCATTCCATACTTTTAAAAAACAAACAAACAAACTTTGAGGCTCATATAGCTTTATGCACTTATATTTTAAAGAAAATATCTCTACGATATAAATAACACATTGTGGGCAATAATTTTTGGTATCCAGATATTAGTGTTAATCACGTGTGATGTTGTGCACTGGTCGGTATTAAGGAAGATAATCTCTTATTTTGACTGTAAAAATACAAGCCCATAAATGTTGGTATGCTGAAAAAATATAAAATATAAGTAAAAACAAAAGGCAATGATTTGTAAATCTCATAAACCCATATTTTATTCACAAAACTACACAGAAAACAAATGCTTAAGCTGACAAATGTTTTGTTTTATTAAAAATATTAACTAAGGTTAAACTTGATGGCAGCAACCTGGTTTACCACTTGTGTAGCATCTCCTCTTCTTTTAACAACAGTCTGTAGGTATGAGTCCTGGGTACCTTTTGTGTTTAATGATACAGCAAATGTTTTCTGTCAGTAGCTAGAATTTATTTAGTACTCTTTTTAAAAAGTCGGTCACAAATCATTTGTTTGCTTTTTATGCCATATTGATATTTAATATTTAATTTCTGAAAATAACTAGAATAAGAAACCAGGAAACAAACAGAACCCCACCCCCAATCAAACCAAAACAAAATAACAAAAACAGGGAAACAGATAAAAAACTAAAAACTGTGCGCTCCTCCAAAGTTGATCAAAATGCCACTGTTTTATTGTTTAATTGTTTTAAATCGAGAGGCAGGGTACAGCCTGGACAGGTCGCAAGTCTGTCGCAGGGCAGTGTACCTTGTGTAGCCTGCCTCTCGCCCTAAGACAGCTGGGATTGGCTCCAGTGCCCCCCGTGACCCTGAAAAGGACAAACGAATGGATGGATGTTGTAAATAACTGAGAAACAGAAGAAAACTGGTTTCACAGTTTGGCTTGGTGTCCAGTTACCTAAGGACCTAACTGTTTATAAGTTTAATGGAGTTAATGAGATTGATTGAGAGACAAAAAAAATGTTTTTGTATTATTGATCTGACCTTGAGAATATTGTTTCTATAGCATTCATGCTTATACACCACAACAACTGATGTGAATTCAGTTAGACTATATTAAACCGCGAGGAGAAAACTAGGTAAGGGAGACAAAAAGACATTATACTGCACTTCTTGATAAAATTGTTTCAGAACTTTATTGTCAATAAATCTGATTCAGCTGAAGCTGAATTGAAGTGAAGTGAGGCTGGGAGAGAGAAAAACTAATGGATTTGCGAGTGTGTGCTACGCAGCATCTCATAGCCAGCAACAAAAGGCCAAAACAAATCACAGTCATTAGATCAGAAATCTGCTGTTTAACACAGTCCTTCAGTTGTTACCCAACAGAAGTCATATTTACAACAGAATGTAGACCTTTAAAAGTTAGTGGTCCGTGTCAATTTGATTATCTAAAAATGAAAAGATTTAAATGTGCATATATTGAAATTTGAAGACACAGCATGCCAAAAGCAAATAAACCAGATGTTTCTCTGATTTTACATTGCAGATGTTTAGTTCGGTGCATAAAGTAAGAATCATTGCTACAACGGAACAAAACAATATTCACGCAATAATGGATCAAACTTAGATGCAAAATTAGAGGGTGTATATAAAAAGAGGAACAGAGGCAGAAAGCTGAAGTATCTAATGTTTGATGAATGCTGATGTATTCATGCCTGGATTTAATTGTAATTTCCTACCCGACTGTATGAAATGTGAAAAACAAAGTCAGACAAATGTTTAATAAATATCCTTTTAGGTTAAAACATTTTTAGCACCCATTTAAAGCACTGTTAATCAAACAGCCTTTAAAAAAAACAAAAACAAACTATCTACCCCTTTTGATGAACCAAATTAATTCATAGTTAGAATAACTTGGCTGTTATGAGTCTTTACTTTCATCAGTTCTTACAGCTGGTGTTCATTTACATATGTAAGAAACTAAAAAAAGAATCAAAACATTCTTGACATTTTCAGCCCTTATTTCTCTCTCAGCCTTTTTTTATTTTTAATCTTTATTTACTGCTTCTCCGGCTAACAGGCTTTGGTATTTAATGAGCAAAAATGTCCACCAGAACTGATTGAGCCACGCTTAGTTAATCTGTCTACCTGCCAATGGACAGCTGGCTAGCATGAAAGGTCAACACCACCCTGTAAAAATATCTGAATTTTGCAACGAAAGACTTTTGCAGTCTACCACACCTGCAGCATCCCAGTACGCACATGTGCACTCAGTGAGCAATGGAGATATGTTTGAGTGAGTTAACTGATGAATAAATATTTAAACATTCTCTTCTTTTCTATTTTATTTGTAAAACTTTAGCCAGTTCTGCAGTGGCTATGCCTGGTTTTCTGTGCAGAGTTCTGACTGAACTGTGCAAGTTTTCTCTGGGTGTCTCTAGTTTCTTCCCATAAGCCAAAGAAAAAATGTTAAATTATTATATAGTAAATCATTATTATTGATCCAAAATGTTGCAACGAGAGTACTAACAGGGACCAGAAAAAAAGAGCCAATTTCTCCCACATTGGCTTCTCTTCATTGGCTCCCCGTTGAATCCAGAATCAAATTTAAAATCCTTGTGCTCACATACAAGGTCTTGTATAATCAGGGCGCATCTTATTGTAAAGACCTCATAGTACCGTATCGCCCCAGTAGAGCACTTCCCACCCAGACTGCTAGTTTACTTGTTGTCCCAGGATATTTAAAAGTAGAATGGGAGGCAGAGCTTTCAGCTTTCAGGCTCCTCTTCTGAGGAACCAGCTCCCAGTTTGGATTTGCTGAGACAGACACCCTCTTCACTTGAAAGATTAGGCTTTAAATGTTCCTTTTTGATAAAGTATGTAGTCAGGGTTGGATCAAGTGACCCGAAATTAGTAACGCTGCAATAGGTGTAGGCTACTAAGGGCTTCCCATGGTACACTGAGTGGACCTTTTTCACTCACTATGTGCTTACACACCACACTGCATGTAATCATTAATCTCTGGCTCTCTTTCACAGTGTGTCTGTTATTCTGGCTTCTTCCCATCACCCCCAACCTGCCGTGCCAGATGACTGCCTCTCCTTGAGCCCAGTCCTGCAGGAGGATTCTTCCTATTGAATTGGAGTTTTTCCTTCCTACTGTCGTCGAGTGCTTGCTTAAAGGAGCTTGTTTGATTATTGGATTTTCTCTCTATTATTCTAGCATCTGTACCTTAAAATATAAAGCACCATGAGGTCACTGTTGTTGTGATTTGTCTGTCTCGCACTCTCTCTCTCTGTCGCTCTCTTTAAATTGAACTGAAAATTGAATCATATGAAATTGGCCATATGGGCATAGTATGAATGGTCGGTTTCTCTCTGTGCGCAGATAGAGTGGGGGCAAAAGTTTGTGTGGTCCTGTAAAAATCTGTGTCAAATCAGATGCATGCCACTGAATATACAATTTTATTAATATTGTAATTAATTTTTTTTTTTTTTTTTACAGTGCACAATGTCAGTATTCTATTAGCACAGCATTGTGTCTATAGATTACAAAATTATGATATTGGGATTGTTTATATATATAAATCTATAGATAAATAGAAATGAATAAATACAGAGGGCGTACTAGAGATTGGGTTGGTCAGAATTTCCAAAGATGTGATCTTTACGCAAATATTGGCTTGCAAAAGTCCCTGGAGAGGTAACTCAAGAAGGGGAGAGAGACATTAGGCCAGTGGGAAGCTGTGTCACAACAAGGAGCCCAGAGCAGCATGACTGTTACATAAAGCATGTCTGATGATGGCATCATTTTGTCTCCCTTCGGCTTCCATTAAGCTATGTGGACTTATTGTTTGAGATGTTGTATGAAAGCAGTGAGACACAGGAGAAAAGAAAGAGTGAAACAAGTGAAGCGAAAACAGAAAAATGGAGTAAGCAAAAAGGAGGAAGGAAACGACAAAAAAAAGGAAAAAGAAAGACTCTGAGTTAGCAGACATTTGATCAGCAGGGCTTGATGTCTTGTGGGTGTTAAGGAAAGTCATAATGAAATAAAGGGTATATCCAATCATTGACCTGAAACAAACACAGTCGTTAAGACCAAGTCGCTGCAATAAACAGGCTTCGATTATCTTATTACTTGTGCTAATACAACCACAGAGAACAACAGGCACCGCATTAGCGCAGAGTCTAGCTCTGGAAAAAGCTCCTCATCCACAAAACTTTTCACATATTAAAATCTTTCTACAGCTATTTCAAGGTTGTTTCAATAGAGCTGCTAATAATTTTATTACATATTGACAATACTCGGCTGCCTACATAGGATATTTTTATAAATAAGTCTTGGTGAAGTTAAAACTGTTGTTAGCGTTAATGCATATTTAACGGCTGCTTATATTTCAGCTACATTTGCTGACAAAGAAAACGAATAGAGTTCATTTCCTCCTGCTATTTGCTTTTAATTATATTTTTTTTCTTTAAATTATCACTCTATGCAAACCGGATGAAAAACCTTTGACTTAGCAGCTCTTCTCACATTCTCTGGAAAAGAAATGTACTCGGGTGTTCATCTTTATCCTGCTGTAGGAGGTGAACATTAAATAAAAAAAGGATCTTAACCTCAATGATGTATAAATTAAAAACCTATATTTCTGAGACAGTTTGTGTTACATACAGATAACTTAGAGTGCTCCAATTCTAATATGTTTAAAAGTCAATATTTTGTATGACTTCCTTTATTCTTCACCATAGCCTGAACTTTAACCTGTTGCCACTGATTTTCAGTAATTTGGCATACGTGTCCCATACGTCTCCCCGTTTCATTTGCTCAACACTGGCTTCTTGTCATCCACCCTTCCACTGAGACTTCAGCAAAGAACAGATGGATCAACTAAAGGTCCAGATGTATTGCCCACATCTTGTGCCAGCTTTTCCTATCTTTTAATGATATGACATTCAGATACTGTTTATCTGCCACTTCTTTTGTCCTTCACGTGTCCACTTTCCTCGAAATTTTCTAAGGACACACTACACACCATCCTGAGATATACTAAGATTTCAGTTAATAGCTTTTTAGGAATCACCTTGTTGGTACAAAAAAAAATTCTATTAGATGTCTGTCAAATGTGTTTTTTTCCCTCTTTTTGTCATAAAAATAACTAAAGGAATGGGAAAAAATGATGTGTTTTTGTGACAGACTGCCAGTAAAAAAGTGGCTAAATACACAACTTCAAATGGTTTATTTGCTAAGTTGACAACTCACGGGTTCATCCCTTGAGTTAAGTCCTTTTATATGCTTGAATGATTAATAGAGCAGTTTTAAGTGGCTTAAGAAACAAACAAATAAAACATTAGTGAGAAAGCAGGCAACATCCAAAGAAAAAACTTTGAAAGACCTTCAGAAAGCATGGAGAGCTAATTAAAAAGATTACAAGAAATTCTGGCTCTATAACAAAATGAGCGGCAAGTCAAGATTTTGCACAGTACTCTACGTGAAGTTTAATCAATTTTATTTCGGTACAAGTGAAAAGAATGATTGAATGATTGTCATGCAGTGCATACATGCACATCAGCTGCGTATTTAATGAAACATGTTCAAAGTCAGCGTTGTCTGTGTCTTTTATCTGATTTTCTCTGTACCAGCCAAACCTGAGCTTTTGAAAAAGATGAGTAAGACATCCCAAAAGACAAAAAAAGGCGAGTGCAAAATCCCCATCTTGGTTGGCATTTGCCGCAGTCTTTGTACTATGAAGCAGATCTAGTGCAAATTTGCCAGATGTCTGTGTCCAAGCACTGCACCTGGTGCATTCTGTCTGAGCAGGGCTCATGTTCAAAATGTTGTTAGACTGTCTCTTCTTCATCAGCATAGCTTCATATAAATGAGAGCTCTGTTGTAAAGCAAGTGCAGCTAATTTAATGACATGAATCATTAATATGGAACTATATTTTGGGCTTTTACTTTGTTTTTCATATATTTGTTACCGTTTGAGCCATCATCACGCCCTCCTTCCTGTTACTTGTTGTTATAGCAGACTTCCTCTCCATTTCTACTGGTGCCTACTGCCTATTTATAACAAATTGCATTAAGGTAAATCAGAAATGTCTGTGCTAACTTTAGACACTGGCTGAAAAATAAAATCTGCAATATGGATTTTTCCTCATGTCTACACTGCAGAGGTTTGTTTGTTCTCATTTTGAGTAAAATAAAATCTGTTTTGTGGGAATGTTCAGCTTGTCTGTGTTGCCTCACAACCTCTGACATCAGTGATGTAGTTTCCAGCCCGAAATGTCAGCGTGAAATTTAAAAATGGATGTGGTTGAGGTGCCACTAATAGCACATATACTAACATGTAAAGTGCTGCCAGTAATGTGTCCTTTCACCATGAAATCAGCTTCACTGATCTGAAAAACTTAATTCATTTACGTCAGCAAATGCTGTTATTTAAGCCATATTTCACTTTCAATTTCAGTTCCAGCTTGATACACTGTTATTGATAAACTGTTCTTGGAGTTATTGTAAGGAAAGTAACTGGTTGAGGATCAATGAAGAGACAGTGGGAATTTTCTCAGAGTTTCAGGAAGAGTTTTTAGGAAAACTCAAAGAGGTGCTAAAACTGAGCCTTATGCCAAATACATTTTCTCCATGATTGCGATAACAAATGAGAATCGAATTCTTTATGCATCCATGTTATATACAGTCATGAAATCTGTTTAGCAAGGCCTTGTTTGACGAACGAGTCGACAAAACTTTGGTCATTCAGATATACACTATAGTAAAGGATCACTGTGACAACCAAATGAGCAAAAAGTGAAACTAACCATAAATGTAAGCGCTGATAAGGGTGGTTTGTTATCCAGGTTTACATCCCGTTTATGTGCCGCAGACAAACACAACGTGAAGAATACATTTCCTCAAAAACATATTACACGATTAAGAATTAGCATACTAGTTATGTGAAAGTTTGTTGATGGTTAATGCTGATGTTATCAAAGATAAATTAGTAAAGGTTAGGTTTAAAGTTTTCATCAACATAACGAATGAAAAGCTCCAGAATAAGATGGACATGGATATCTACAATTCCAGGGTCAATCTGGTGTTTTGTTATATAACTAGCAGGCTACCCGGCGTTGCTTGGGAAGGATAAGGAACAAAGCAGGTATGGTGACGCTCATCCAAATAAACGGACAACAGTGTAAAAAGGCACAACAACGGAATGATGATGTCATAGTGCCTTCGATCGAGTACGGGCTTCGGGAGCATGAGATGCACCTATGTACCAACTTTGGTCACAATCTGTGCAGCCGTATGGAAACGTATAGCGACCAGACAAACAGACATCCTCTTTTATATATATAGATGAGCTTTAAATGCTATTGTCTTTCATATCTCTGTAGTTATGATAAGAATAGATTGAGTAAACACAAGAATGTGATTTTGTTTGCATTACAGAAAAAGCTATGTGGACTTAAATTGTATGGCCTTTAATTAATGTTTTGGTTACATAATGATAATAAAAAGTCTGGAATCTTGAATCTTTTGATTCTGACCTTAATCGAATCCTTCGTCTGTCTACAGAACAAGTAGCAATCTAGACTTTGAGTTTTGATGCGTCCCCCCCCCCCACACACCGACATTCAAGAGGCAACAGAGGAAAAAAAAAGCATGCAAAGTATTTCAGTTGTTATTGTCTTTTAACAGTTTACATTCTTTCCCTGAATTTCAAAAGCTAGCATTTTCTTTGTGATGAATTCACGGATGATGTGAAAGCCAGCAAGCATGACTCACAGGAGAACAATGTTTGTCAGATTAGGTATAAGAGTGCTTTTTGAGATTAGAAGATATCACAACACTCAAAAACATTGTGAACATTTTGATCCTGCGCACATATCTTGACTTATGCTGCTTTATCTTTATATACATAAACATATATTACAGATTTCGTACGACTGAAACATATTTCCCTGCCCCTATTTGTGTGTGTGTGTGTGTGTTTGTGCGTGTGTTTGTGCCTGTTTAAAAAAAAAAGAGAAAATAGTAGATTCAATATTCATTAAATGTTCTCAGTCTGCTGACCTTTTCCTTCCTCCCTCCCTGAGTCCATGCTTCATTTGATTCAATAAGAGACGTTAATTTTCAAAGCAAACCTTCACTTACAGATTTATTTCCTGGGGGTATTGCTTTGTGTACAGACAGGAGAGAAAGGAAGAAGGACAGTAGAGATCAGCTGGAAAGGAGATGAATGACAGTTGATTGGGGAAAGGAAAAAGAAAGACAAACGAGGCGCCTAAATGACCCAGTTTATGTTGTAAGAGTATCCTTATTTTACCATTTTGAGGGTTGGAGAGAGGCAACGTGAACTACAGTTATCACAGTGGTATTTAGTGGCATGTATAATACGTGTACACTGTTTATGTTTAATCTTATGGTTGGATATATTATTATTATTATGATTATTTTTTAATTGAGAGATTTTGGTTTTGCTTTTGTGAAATGCTCTGTACAAATGTTGGTTTTATGGCCAATTTATATATTTTTTTGAGTTTAAGCTCACATTGTTTTCCATAAATATCATTTACAGGAGAAACTACATTGCAAGTTTTGACAGCATTTAGTAGATGCCGATTTTTTTCTTTCACTGACTGTTTCGACTTTTTTTCCACGACTATATAAGAGATTGTTTTTTGCTCTCTTTCTGTGTGTGTGATGCCCACTGACCAGTGCCAAATGTCTTGGCTGCTGTGGACACAGGGATGTATTCAAAGCTGACACAACAAGCAGAGACAGCCAAACGCAGCAGACTATTGCTTGCAAAGAGCATCTTTGTCCACAGAAATCTATTTCACAAAGACCAGCTAAGGCCCGGGGCTACAGACCTAAGAGAGAAAATGTGATGTCTCTTGTTATCTGAGAGATCCTGCTGCTTGTGTTGAACTAAAACCAGAACAGAACCAGACAGGCAGCCCAGAATATTTCTTTTGATCAGCGTGTTGATCCAACAACTGCTGTTTTTTAACACCTACAGTGTTTTGTTTTTATGATTTAGTTTTTCGTACTGATACACTGGACATAGTGTTAAAGATTCACATCCAAGTGTTGCATAACAGCAAATAAGAAGTGATAAATTCTATGAAATCAGTGTGGATTAGAACAGTGGTTACCAAATGATGTGCAATGAGGTAAAACCAGGCATGCCATGGAATGCTTATGACACCATGCAATAAGCTATGGTTTGTATGCAGTAATTAAAAGAAATCTTTGAAGGATCCCAGTGCAGTCACACAGCTGCCAGCTGGGAAGTAGGACAATGTGACAGATGTCCTGACATTAATGACATTAAGTCAGTTCATAAGAGGAGAACATGGATCAATTTCCTGGGCTTAAGCTATTAAAAGTACTTCATGCATAAAATGGCTCTGTGACTGGCTCTGTATACACAAATCAGGCAAAACATTATGATCACTGACAGGTGAGTTGAATAACAAAAATTATCTCATCACTTCACCTTTCAGTGGGTGGGATATATTAGGAAGCAAGTAAAAATTTTGTTGGCAGAGTTAATGTGCTAGAAGCAGGAAAAATGGGCAAGCGTAAGGATTTGAGTGAGTTTGACAAAAGAAAATTGTGATGGCTAGACGACTGTGGCAGAGCATCTGCAATTTTGCAGCTCTTGGTGGGGTGTTCCCGGGCTGCAGTGGAGTCCATACCTTCCCAGGTCAGGGCTGTTTTGAACTTAGACCTATGTTATTGTCATTGTACAGTTGCTTGCACAGTGAAATTAGGTGGCAAGACCACAAAAGTGCAAAAGTATAGAAAACAACATACAAAAAGAAAGAATATAAAAGCACTATATACACATTGTATAACTTAGAGGAAGCATGGTGGGGGTGTATACAAGGGCATCATAATATAATATAATATAATATAATATAATATAATATAATATAATATAATATAATATAATATAATATAATATAATATAATAAATAAGGGTGGAAGGGCTATGGTCATTGGACATAGTAGCAATAGCAGCAACATAGTCAATAGCAGCGACAGAATAACTATATGGGAGAAGTCTGCTCACAATCTTAATTTGCATTAGGGGTCTGACAGCCCACGGGTAGAGGCTGTTCTTTAGCCGATCACCTTCTCTGCAGTTTTGATGACCCTCTGGAGTCTCTTCTTATTGGCTGTTGTACACCCAGATGGCTTGCACTAGCACACTCTCGATTGTGCCTCGATAGAAGGACACTAGTAGGTCAGTCTGCAGCCTTTTCCTTCTCAGAACCCTCAAGAAATGGAGGCCCAGCTTTCTTCACTAAGGCGGATATGTTTGTAGTCCAAGATAGGTCGTCGGAAATGTGGGTCCCAAGGAACTTAAAGGAACTTTTGGTGGTCCAATATAATATTAGGCAATATTAGGTGGTCATAATGTTATTCCTGATCAGTGGATGTCATTATACAATTGATTTGACTATAAAAGTATAATTTTACTTTTCTTCTATGTAGAAGTGAATGTGAATTTGGACGTCGTTAATGATTGTTGTTTCTTCTGTTTTGTTTAAATCATGGATTAATCTGCTCATCTTCTAGCTAACTTTATAGATTGTGCAACCTGTTATCGTTTCCTAAATAAACACTCTCCGCCAGCCTTCTAGTAGATGCCCCCATGGTATCATTCTGAAAATCGCCTCATTCTAACATGCATTTACAAGATTTTCACAGAGCTTGACCTCTGACCTTGATCTTGAGGTCGAGCTCCCTGAGATTTGAACTGTCCGAGATTTTCAGTAGGCGCCCCTGTGGTATCAATTTCAAAATCCTACGTTAACTCATTCTTGAGTTATTGCATTTACAAACTTGGGTGTCCATGTCTCCTGCCTGACCACCCACCTGTGGGGTGATAACATGTCTTCTTTAAAAAAGACTTTTATTTCTGATTTCACTCTAAAATTTTGGAGTAAACGCTAATCCTCTGTTCTCTAGCCAGCTGAAAGCAATAGGCAGTGGGAAATATTTGGTGTGCATAGAAAATAGTTTCATACAGTGCTGATGTGAAATGTTAATATTAGTGAGACACAATTACAAACAGTAATAGTGCAAAACACACAAGCATAATTAAAAAACAGGACACCGCCAACGACAGTCAGTACTGTAGATACACGATGGCCTGAACTATACTTCACTATATTTTGAAGCTGTAATCTGTTGCTATGCATTACATATTAACTGTATGTACTTTTTGGTTGGTTAATTTTAGTTTGTCCTACCTTTGATTATGACATTTGTTTGGGCTTCTGATGCTATATGCCATGTAAAGCTAGCTATTTTTTTTTTAATGTCTCAGTGTATTTTTTATCTAGCAGACATCCCTAAATTCACCTTCAAGTCTCCTTAGGTGCTTAGCTGACTTTTTTTCAGGTTACATAAAAGCCTCATTCACTCGGCTGATGAAGTGAGATAGTGACTGTCCTAATAAATTATGTGTCTTTAAGTTGCAAATGGCACTATGCTTCCCACGCTCTCCACACTACCCGACACCATGACAAAATGCTTAAGCAGTAAGAACGGTATAAAGGATTGTTGTTATTTTGTCTGTCTCTCACTTTGTTAAGATTTCTGTGATTTTATTGCTGTAGGGAAAAACATTCTGTTCTATTAACGTGGTTTCAAATGTTGAGCAGTAAATTCAAGGACGTCCGCCTTTTTTTCTAAACATAACTCACTGGGATTGTGTGCTAGAAGGAGGTAATGAAAACAACACGATTTTCAATTAAACACTGGCCTTCTGAGATTCATTTGGAACTTTTTTTTGTACGTTTCAATAATTTATAATACTTGTAGCCTACAGTTAATACAATTAACCTGCATTTTCCTTTGCTTCAGAACAATTGCCTAAGTGTTTATTTGCATAAATTACTTAATGAGTTCCACTGGAAAATAATGTAAATCAGGCAAAAAGGCCAAAAATTACTAATTCTAACAATGAATGAATAATTAAACACCCTGTTTTTAAGCCTGTTCTTTATGCTTAAGGCACCTCTGGGATGACTTTCTGAAAACATAATTTCAATCAGTAATGCATCAGTATTTGAATTAGCAGTTTTGGATTTGGCCACCTACGCAAACAGATCCTTTTAACAAGCCTCAGGTTTCAATAAATCCCCAGTTCTCATGTACAGAGAAGAAGCATATTAACCCAAGTAATGCATGTAAAAGCATACAAGCCACAAACCTGCCCTTGAAATGTAAAAAGAGGAGACTAAGAATAAAGGTAGAGAAAAAGGGGATCCTGGTGTGTTGCCAGGTGCCAGATAAACCAAGGAATAAAACTGTGAAGCGGTTCTCTGGGGACTCTGCCACTGAAAACAAAGAACTATGGGATTCCAGGTGACCATGGAATTGGGAACAGAACAACATATACCACATGCCATCACACAAAACACAATACATTTGATATAGACACTACGCTACAGACGCTATAGACATTAAATGTGGGATTTTGTCCTTCAAAGCTTTTCTCTTGAATAGATGAGTGGGAGGATTCTTTTTCCTTTCTCTACATTAATCATTCATTGCCTTTGAGCTAATCCTAATCAGATTAGGGTAAAATGTTCCTAAATAACACAAGGAACCCAATCCACGTCCATGGAGAAACAGCATTCTGAATAACCGCATTCACACTACTCATTTTTGAAGTTGGGCTCAAAGTATTTACAGTTTCATCTGCTGTGATGGTATACAACCTGCTGTTTGCAAAAGCTCGAAACATTATCTGTAGATTTGAGTTGGTATGTGAGACTGTAGCCTGAGGTTTATATTGTTAACTGGTAATTATGAGACTGTGTTTTTCAAGTATTTTTACTGAGTAATGAGAAAGTAATGTATGAAGCAGTGAAACAAATTACTTAGTGTAATATAGCACTTTTTTGGAGTAATGACCTGAGCACTGTTATTGACATAAGTTATCACACTTCAGATTTTTTGTCTCCCTGGACAAATAAAGCAACTGTACCTTTAGCTTGTAGACGGAAACTTGCACGGAGAGAATTTTTGTGCTTGCTGACTCTTGTTGAGCCGTCTGAAGCTACATTTATGCACGAGCCATAGGCTAAAGTACCATAACTATAACTGTACTGACATCTGGAATGACAAAGAAAAAACAATGTGTTGAATGTGTAACTGGGACTATAGGGTGACATTACTGTTTAGAGCTGGAAGGAACACCTGGCTGCAGCGCAACTTGCTTTATATCACTATCATGTCCTCATTAAGCTTTGGTTGTATCTCAGTTTTTATGGCCCTGGAAGAATGTTTTTTAAAAATTACCATAATTTTAAACCCTGCCATAACTCTAAACTGCACAATCGCTGTAACTGAGTGCATAAAATAGAAGGACTTAAAGAACGAACAATCTGTTTGTGTAAATATAATATATAGCCTAAATAAATGTTACACACTCAGCAACCTGCTTAATTGTTCGGGATATGCCTCTTAACCCCCTGAAGTCTAATTCATCACTGTTTACAGCCCCAACCCCAGCTTCAAAACAAAACCCTAACCCTGTTTTCTGGAGAAAAGGAAAAAAAGAAATGCAAGTAGTTGTTGTTGTGTTTCAGTGCGACATTTTTTACAGTTAAACAAATGTTTAATTACACAGAGGAGACTGCTGGAAGTCATATTGTAGGACTCTGTTAGTGTCTTACCTAACTCTCCAAAGAGGCAGATACTGGGCCTTCTGCTGGATTCATTTCCTTCTCTCCCCCTCTCCAGCTCTTCTCGTGTAACGGCCCATCTCCTCCACACTACTGAGACTGCGCTGAGCCACAGTAAACTGTCTTGTGATGGCACAGATGGATGTAACTTCTTGGTGGAGCTGGACTACATGTGCAATCAGATTGGGCTGCAGGTTTCACCTTATGCCACTGGTGACAAGGACACTAGAAAAATCAGAGAGAAAATCAGACGGCAGGTTTAAGGAGAAAGCCATGAACTGTGGCCACCGCAGATTGTGTTGTTGTTGCCTTTCCACTAAACCTTTCCACTAAACACTTACTTAAGTGAAATAGGCTCAGAATGGTTTATGCTTCTTAATTTGACAGATTCACATTCCTGAAGTTTAACTTACTTTATTATACTGTGATGACCAAGTGTTGCCTTTATCTTACTGAGCAGTTCATGTTATGTGGTATAATAAGGTACAACAAAGCACCCACAGCTTGTATCTGCAATCATTTTGACTTTTTTTTGTTAAATCTCTGTGAGAGTAACCAACAGAGAACTGCAACTATGTCACTAATGTTCTGTATTTTAGCTATTTGTTAAGCCTGAAGCTATAAACAACTATTTTAGAATGACATAAAATAAGACCGTTGGGTTATGCATTATTCCAAACAAATGTAATTCACAGTAAAATAAGACAAATACATCCCTTAGGTTAGAAACACTGTATTTGTTCTCTTTAAGTATTCCCTTTAATGTCTGATTACTGTTCTGTTTTTCTTGTTTTGTTTACTGTAATTTTTGTTTTGGGAGGTAACCGGAGTCACAGTTCATCCCTAAACTCTCTACAACGACAGGAAAAACACATCACGGCACATTTACGTATATACAGGACACTATGCACAATGCTGCAGGCCATGCTGCCTGAGAAGTGTGTGAATCAGCCTCAACATTATGTGTTCTTATTAACTTAACTACTACGGTATCCGCTTTTGACAGCATTCGCTGTGAAGCAAAACATCAATGTGGCATCAAATCCCAAAATACATTTACATTTATTAGGTTGGCACTCAGCTGTTAATGCTGCTCTGTATTTAAGATATGAATAAGAGAGTAAAGTGAACTCAACAGAGAGCAGACAGCAATTAAAATATTTTTGTAGGCCAGAATAATAGAAATACAGGGAATCCATTGGTCCAATCAAAAGCAAGCTGAGCACAAATGCACTGAATATATAAAGCCACATACTGTAACAGATGACATCAGGAGATTAGCTGCTTTATACTTTAGGGTTAGGGATAACCATCCATAATTTTGTTGTACATGTACAATGACAATAAAGGGCTACTCTATTCTATTGTAACTGGTGCATCAGCCAAGGAAGCATGGCAACCTCCACGCACCCTCCACGCGCCACAAACCACGAGGAACACTCCCACTTAACAAACTGTGTATCTGTACGTCTTTTTCACTGGCAACAACACATTTTTACACAACATCTATCTACAAAACTAACAATGGAACTGGAGAAAAAAATAAAATAAGCAATGAATACACTAGCAGGCATGTAATAAACAAAGGTCAACTTAATTTCAATTAAAAATTTGATCCATTTGTTATGAATACTCAATTTTAATCAAATGAAAACCCAATGTGGGATTTTTGTCGTTGCTACTAACAATTTAAACACACCTGAAGGTTTTATATAGCCTTAAAAACCTTCAAATGATAATCATAACAGCCCCTGCAGTCACGGAGAAAACTATTCTTGATGCATTCATGTGAAAAAATGCACATTTTATAAATGCTGCTGCATTTTATTTTATTTGGAACCACAAGGTCATGTCGGTTGAATGAAAACCCGAATATCATTCATTACCCTACTAAACGGGCAAAATCAATTTAACAAACTTTGCAAACCTTGTTGTTTTGGAGGACTATTCAGGTAGTAGAATAAAAAGAGCCTGTGTGTTCATGTGTACAAAGCAGCTATTGTTGGCAAGTCTGTATTTGAAATGTGACATATTACAATATTAACCCTTAAAAAAATTATATTCTGTCTTTTAGTTTTCTGATATATTTTAAACTAGGCAATAAACCAGAAATATGTGATACAACCTGGATATCCACAGGATTGAACAGCATTTTCTGCACCAGTGAACATGTTCTGCAACAAATAACTACCGTAATTTCCAGACTATAAGCCGCTACTTTTTGCACAAGCTTTGAACCCTGCGGCTTATTGTCCGGTGCTGCTTTTCTAAGGCTTTTTCATGATTGTTGTGACATTGTAAGAGGATTTGTTTTGGTTTGTTCCGCCATTTTGCCTGGCGGAAAGGCATGTGATCAGACACGGAAAAGAGCGATATGTTGGTCACATGTCCGTCCGCCAGCCAAAGTACGAAGTACGAATTAGCGCGAAAAAGAGACTAGATTAGCAAGCTGGCTCTCGCTGGCCCTGTACCCATATCTGCAGCAGGTCTCCAAGGTGAACAGCCTCTGGCATGTTAGAACAAGGCAGCTAAGGGAAGT
This sequence comes from Pelvicachromis taeniatus, assembly GCA_015108175.1. NCBI lineage: Eukaryota > Metazoa > Chordata > Actinopteri > Cichliformes > Cichlidae > Pelvicachromis > Pelvicachromis taeniatus. The sequence continues at coordinate 71 of VURO01030165.1, read as the reverse complement.
CGGCAAGTCAGATCCATAACTTCAGGATAAGGATTGGCTCTAAGGGCTGGGTCGGTCGGGCGGCGGTGCGC
>VURO01030163.1:0-13335 GCA_015108175.1 Pelvicachromis taeniatus | reverse complement strand
TTGCCAAATTATTAGTGATTTTCTAACAAAAGAAGCTGTGAGTCAGTCTTGAGTGAACATTACATTTACCCAGAAAACAGACAGGTCCCTGCAGCGATCAAAACTTTATTCCTGCCTGAATTGCAGTCACCTACTTCAAATTTCATACTATGTACATCTTTGTACTATGTGTGCATTAGCTGCACTGTGACTGCTTTCAGGACACATAAAATTAGAGTTAAGATGAAGGTAAATTAGGAACTATGACCTCAACTGAAAAATATTGGCACACTGTGTAAAACAAAATGTAATTTTAAAAAAACATTTAGAAAACAATGAAATGATTTTCAAATCTAGATCCATTTTTTATTCTCAGTACAAAAGAAAAAACATTAAATGTTAAAACTAAGAAAATATTAAATTTTTAAGAAAATATTAGCTCATTTTGAATCTGATAGCAATAATGCAGATCAAAAAAGTTAGGGGAAATAAAAGTTAATTGGCCACAGGTCAGCTTCATTTTAAAAAGCCTTCATCTCCAATGGCATGGGGGTGTGTTATAGTACTATAGTACTGTGTTATAGTACCATGGTGTACTATGGCACACCATAGTACACCATGGTACACCATGGTACTATGGTGTACCATGGTGTACCATGGTACACCATGGTACACCATGGTACTATGGTGTACTATACCAAGTACTATGGTATAGTACTTGGTGTGTTATAGTACTATAACACACCAACCACTGTGTGCTATAGTACTATAGTACTACTCTATAGTACTATAGTACTATAGAGTACTATAGTACTATAGTACCTATAGATCTGCCAGCTCGCACATTTGGAACAGCAACAGCAATATACAGGTTTTAGATATGCTCCCATTCACTTGATGTTTTTTTTGGGTTTTTTTTCAGAAAAAACTTTTCAGCAAGACAACACTAAACCACATACGGCAGCTATTAACACAGCACGGCTTTGAGGTAGAGTCCAGGCGCTGGCCTGTCTGCAGTCCAGACCTTTCTCCAGTTTAAAACATCTGAAGCAGAAAACAAAACGACGAAGCACCAAGACCACTGAGCAACCAGAGTCCTACATCAGGCAAAAGTAGGGCAATACCTGAATTAAAATTATTACAAAAATGTAGTAGTTTAGTGGGGATAGGTTAACTGGAAAATCTAAATTGCCCATAGGTGTGAATGCGGGAGTGACTGTGAGTGCGACTGGTTGTCTGTCTATGTGTGTTAGCCCTGAGACAGACTGGCGACCTGTCCAGGGTGTACCCCGCCTCTCGCCCCAAGACAGCTGGGATAGGCTCCAGCGCCCCCCGCGACCCTGAAAAGGATAAGCGGCTGCGAATGGATGGATGGATGTAGTAGTTTAGTACTCTATAGTAACCAGTGTTGGTCAAGTTACTTAAAAAAAAGTAATCAGTTACTAATTACTGACTATTTCTCCAAGAAAGAAATCCAGTTACTTAACTGATTACTTATTTTCAAAAGTAATTAGTTACTTTATTACTTTTTACTTATTATTAGCAGGAGGTGGAGGTTTGCCCGGTGCCACAGCGGTCATGTCAGTGGGGGTTTCTCTGTGAATGTCACATTCCCGTGGCAGCGTGCTCGGTGCTTGCTCAGGTTTAATTTTTCGCTGTCAGGCGTTACTCGTAACGCGTTACTGCCCATCTCTGATAGTAACCATGTTTAGCACTTCCTTTTATATTGTAATTAATTTTTGAGTGAAACTTTTTAGTGTTTATTGAACTTTCTGACAAATAATTTTTAAAACATGTACATTTTTAAGTTTCAAGTTTAAATTTGTGTCATTTGTGCTACATCTGGTATTTTTGTGCAATGTATTGCTTAAACATGTATATTGCACTTTATTTCATTTTTTTCAGGGGGAATGTATTTTGTAGAGATCTCAAAAACTCACAAAAAACTGTGTTTTTCCTGTTTTGTTATCTATGTATCAGATTGTTTGTCGTTACAGGGTTAAAAGTCCAAAATCTAGATCAAAGCCATCGAGTGGACCAAACTGCTGATGTTTGCCAGGCTGATTTTGGCTCCTGGACCTTATGTTTAACACCCCTGCTCTGTTATCATGTTTCACTTTATCTGGAATGACACTTTAAAAGTTATTCTGTATTAAATAAGACTTGAGACAAGACATAGACAAAGTATGTAAGAGGTCATAAAGCTTGTGAGCAGCAGGGCCATTTTACTTTTCAGACTTGGAGGTTACATCCATGTGTCCGCCTGTAATTCTCCATATAAGCAATGACATCCAGAGAGGAAATAAATGTAAGCACAGAAAACACACAAAATCACTGTCACTTAATCCTCCACAATATTTTGAGGCTCTGCAGGATTATTTTGAAGGCTAAAGTTCCCCTGGTACAATGATATAACAGTACATACATTGTGCTGGGGTTGCGCCTTGGAGCCTTAGGTAGGCGTGTTTGTGTGTGTGTGTGATGAAAGGCTCTGGGTCTGCTGGCGGGTGTGTTCCTGACCTCGAATTGGAATCTCTTGTTGAATCGTTTGGATCCAGTTTCCTGCAGTGTGTTTGTGGTATTTTGAAGTAGAATTTTCACATGTGTGTGAGAGAGAAAGTGAGAACCCTTTTAGGCTAGTGTATGAAAGATATGACATGGGATACATAAGAGAAACATAAGAGAAGGCTGATGCGAGTTGCGCTCAATGAACGCAAGCGTCTGTCATTAATTAACGTTCCTGTCATGCTGTGTGTGGGTCTGGGGAGCCGTAATGTTTAGAGGAAGTTGATGTGAGCAAGGGACTCATTTGCTCTAATGTCAGTCAGTTTCAAGAGGAAGACTCGCTGACACATATGGAGGTGAAGGTGAATGCAGTTAAACCGTTGACTCAACAGTTACACAGTGAGTGCGAACACACACACTTTCAGACGAACAACCAAAACATTCTCTCCTTAAAGGCCTTTGAATGATGTTGGGGGGGGTGATCACTGACAAGTTGACAAATTGAGTTGATTATTTTCAGTCTCAACTCCAGTGACAACTTCATGGGAGCAATTTGCCATCTGGCAAGTTTTGGTGATATTGGAGTGTCATTGTGAGGATCAGTCAGAGGGGCTTTGTGTTGAAACGTGTTACTGTGGTAATTAGAAAAACTACACATGTAGTTAACCGTATTATTCATAAACAGAAGCCACACAGAAACTAATGGCAGGCTGATTAAGACAAATGGAGTGTAAAAAGGCAGTGCCTGCCGCTGCACTGCTCTGCTTGGAAGTGTGCACCAGCATGTGAGGTAAAAGTTGTTGTATTGTAAGCTTAAAAAAGCTAGTGAACCCATTTTGTTGGCTTAATTCCTTGAAGTAATTTGTGACAGGGGCAATAGTCTTTTTAATGTAGTTAAATTTGTCACGTTTCATTCTACTTCCATACTTTCATTTAACTGTATTTTCCTGGGTTTCACAGCTTTTCCTGTTGACCTCCCTGTTGCCAATAATACTACACCAGAGTAATCAATTATCTTTTTTACTATCTAGCTGTTTTTTTACTGTAACATTTTACACTCAGATTTGTGAATTGACAGAATCTGGTTTTAATTACAGGGCAGTCTGGGCAATGACTTACTAGAACTACTTCTATAATTTTTACACATTTATTTCTTACAATTTAAGGCCAAAGAGTTGTGCTGACAGATGTCTTAAATTTATCACAGAAGGGTTTCTTTCTTTCTCATGTAGCAAAACCGGCATGTACTGCTGAATTGCAGTTAAACTTTTTTTTTTTCTTATACTTTGATATCTGAGAGATTCAGTGAGCAGTTCAAATTCTTTACACTGACAGGATGGAGAGGTACACTTAAGATCAAAGCAGCCTGCATGTGGCCCACAATGTAAAATGCGTTTGACATCCCCTCCTTTAGCGCATTGCTACTTTGTGATTGGGAATTTGTTACTATGCAGTATTATGCCATGTCCTTGGTTCCTCCAGTAAGACCCCATCTGATTTCAAAGACCAAGATAGCAAGGGCTAACATTTTCAAAAGCAAAGAAGGGATTTCACAAAACCAGCCTGTAAGATAAATGTGTCCATCTTTTGTATACAGTCTCTTAAAACTGAATTTTGCTATTTCAGGAGAAAGAGCAGCAATGGCGCACTCATGTAGCAGAGCTGACATCCAGCCAGGAGAAGACTCTGCAAGACAGGCTGACAAGGCTGCGCAGATTCAGGGTGAGGATGACAGGCAAACTCCTGATATCATTAACAACTTTTGATGTCAAAATCGTGCACCTGCTGTTGTTTGATGTGGTTGCTGTGCTGAAATTCACTGTAACCATATGAGATTCAACACCACAGAGCGACAGCTTAAGCAGCCGCAAAGCTTCTAGAGTTTCAATGCTCCAGCAGCACAGAAAAGCTTTTTTTTTAGATCAAAGACATGGTGTTTATGAGACACCGAGCGGTCATGGGCAAAGTCATTAAGTTACAGAGCAATAGCAAGTCAGGGTCATTGATCAGGTGCTGGATAAAGAGACTAGTCAGTAGCTTTGAAGCTATATTCATGAGTTTGTCATTATGTCATTCATTCTGGTGCCAAAAGATCATTGATCTGTTTTTCAATCAAATATCACTCAGGGGGTTTTTCTATGCTGGTCAGGTTTATGCCATTGCAGTCTACATACTCATTGTTCACCTAGCAATCACCTAACGTGTAAGTGTTCAATGTTCAAACAGTCAGTCTTTTTTTGTTGCAGGAGTTCCAGAAGAAGGTGATGGAAGAGGAGTCTGGAGAGGAGGGTGCACCAAGCAGCCAGGCAGTCGATCAGCTCCTCACCAGGATCTAGATGCATTAACAGTCACATAGTGAATGAATGTCTTAACTGTTTTTAATCTTTTAAAGTTGGTTATTGTATCTGGCAGTGCTTCTTTTGGGGGATTATACCAGAGATGGCTCTTCTTTTCCTCAAGTGTTTTAAAAATCTTAATTCACTGTAACAAAGGACTCGTGGCTATGTTGTGATCTTGCCTAAATGAAGCATGCATTCTCCTTGCTGTTGCAAATCAAATAATTTTACAGGGAATAAAAGACAAAACGACTGTTTGTCTGGTGTAACTCAGATTTTTGGGGGGGCACTAACAAGTCAAAATGTTTTTAGATTTCCTCACAGCACAGCTCCCCCCAGGGTATCCGAGGAATAGAGTGTGAGCATCAAGTTTTGTTTCTCTTCAGTTCAAACCAGCCATCAGGCAACCTGAGGTGATGGAAATGTTAAACGTCCTTTTTTAATACAGTTGACATGACCAAAGGCTGATTAAGGAAGGGCGAGTTTGTGAGCCTGTGTAGTAACATGCTCCCACATAATATTTGACTGTTCCTGGTACATTTTCATCCCACTGCACTGCTTCTGTTCCACCTGCTCGCCTCTCTGGACTACAAACTCACTCTCCACTTTTAAAACGCGCCTTAAAACCCATCTATTCAAAATTCCGTACCCTTCATCATGATTCTGTTTTAGTCTATTTTTACCTTGTTTAGCTTTTATACTTTCATACTTGTTTTTTATTTTTTATTTACCTTATGTTTTTATTTTTTATACTAATGTAAGGTGAACTTGAGGGTCTTAAAAGGCACCTATAAATAAAATGTATTCATATTATTATTATTATAAATTCTTATATTAAACTGCAGTTGTCCAAAGGGATACTGAGGCTGCTTATCGAGAGAAGTTTAAAGGGAGGAAAAAGCCCAGAAGAACATTCACAAAGACAGGCCCCTGAAAACTACTAAGAACCTGAAATTAAAATAATTTTTTGTATCCAGAGAGAACTAACAATGACTTATGGTACACAGATCAGCTCCTTAAGTGAGGTACTATACCCATACATAAACCTACAGCATGTAAAAATACACACTTTGGTGCATTTTCAAAATGTTTCAGTGTATATTGGCTCTGATAGTGGGCTCTGGATTTAGGCTTGCAGCTACACTATATAACTATTATGCTGTGTGCATTCAGGACAGACAAGAAAGCCTGGTTAAACAGAGGGATTAAATGGAAAAGACTGAAAATAGTCCTTTATATATTCAAAGTCGTCTGCTGCCGTTTCAGGATCATAGAGGATACAAATAACAGGCCTAACATAGTCAGAGTTCTTATTCCCAAATATGTAAATCGGTCTGAGTTGCTAAGCACATTATTTAGAACTAGTAAATGGTAATGGACTGATTCTCATATAGCACTTTTCTACTGTCCCAGAGTACTCAAAGTTCTCTATACAACCACATTCACCCAATCACACCAGCACTTATTTTCTAAACTTTTTTAGTGCTCTGGGTAACATTCATACACATTCATAGTTCAACGGATGCATCGGAGAGCAACTTGGGGTTAGTATCTTGCTCAACGATATTTGGCATGCAGACTGGGGGAGCCAGGGATTGAACCACTAACTAGTGAAGGCAGGTGCTTGTACGCCATGTCCCAGTGGTGGTTAGCATTAGGCTAAAACTTGTGTGAGCAATTTGTCACTGTGGAAAATGTTTTAATTGCATTTTTGCTTCTTCTGCAGTGTTAATTTTGTCATTTTCTCACACAAAAAAAAATTGTAGGGAGAGGAGCGACGCTAAAAGAGCTCTTAACCCATCAGTGTTACGCATAAAGAGAACATAGCCATCGATTGAATACACTGTCATGAAATGTTCAATATAAATATTAATTTTGCATGTCTTTGCTTTTATCTCCCAGCACAAGGAACCATCGTTAGCAAACGAGATTAACGTAATATGAGTTGGATTGATGTAAGCACTCGTCATTTCCAAATGTCTGAGTTTTTGTTTTTTTTCCAGTGAACAGGGAGAAGAGGGAGTAAAAATGGAGAAACAATGAAGCAAAAACTCAGGAAAGACTTGCAACGACATAAACACACACATACCCTCCTGACACACAAAGTTTATATATTTACACAGATGGACAGACAATGGGGCGTGTCTCAGCTGTGATATCTCTATATGTGAATGTGTGTGTGGGTGTTAAAAGTCTCTGTCCTCATATGCAAGCGTGTGCACATGCGCGATAAAGTACTTTTACTTATTTGTCTGAACATGTGTGGGGACATTTTATATAGTGCATTAACTCACCGATTGTGTGCATGCGTGTGTGTGTGTGCAGTTAAGGTGCGGCCTGGGGTATATTTCAGACTGACACATGAAAGAATTCACATCAGAGTCCTATAGAACCCTTTCATCAGTGCGCTGAAGGGAAAAATAAGACAAAACACGTCGAAAGAGATGGAGTGAGCGAAGGTGAGATGAGGAGGAACAGGAGTTTCCAGTGTGTCAGAGCAGAACAGGAAGAGAAAGGAGGAGAATATGTCCTACAATGCAAAGTATAGTATTGCCTGAGGACACAGACATACAGGAACATGAACCTTTTCCCTCCCTCCCACAGTCTTTCTTCAATAGTAAACCAACAGTGTGAGCGTTCTCCGTGTTAATGTCTGCAGGACATAAAAGTGTCACAGGTATAAAACTGTGGACAGGTTTCCCACATTAAAGAAGCTTTATTATTCTAATCGCTTGTTTTATTTTAACATTTTAAACACACAAAGGTCTAAAAAACAAAAAGCCCCCACTATATACAGAGCAAATGCTCTGTGGAGTTAACTAATCGTTTTTGCATTTTGGACTGTTACACCCAAAACAACACAAAGTGCACAAGAGAGAGCAGACAGGGTGGAGTGGGTGGAGATGACAAAATGATAGCAGCAAGGCTGAAAGGGAAGGCTTACGAGACAGCAGGGCTGTGAGACGATGGGCGATGCGGTAGAGCTTGATGTGGAAGCTTGTAGGTGATAAGGTTTTTGTTATATGAGGAAGAGCTCTGGTTTAGAAGTTTGGAGACAAAGTGGGAGAGGTAAGGCTGGGATGGTCTGGACATGTGCAGAGGAGGGATGGTGGATATGTCGGACAAAGGATGCTGAACAAAGAACAGCCAGGAAGGAGGAAAGAGGAAGCCCTCAGAGGATGTTCAAGGAATGAAGGAGGACATGCAGAGGGTTGGTGTGACAGAGAAGGATGGTAAGTCAGGATGAGATAAAGACATATGATTTGCTGTGATGAACCCTAAAGGGAAGAAGAAGAAGCGATAGCAGAAGAAGACTGTCATACAGCACAATCAGAATCTGTTCCTTTAAAAAAAAAATGATTGGAGCATTATCAACAGTTTTCCAGGTAATTTGAAATCTGCTAGTTGCTACATATAATCAGAACAAAAAAACGGTTTATTTTTAAGTGTATTTTTGGGGCTTTTATTGTTTATTGACAGTGAAGGGGAGACTGGAAAGGAGAGAGAACAGGTTAAGAGACACTGTGTGTCAAATGTTTCTGAGCCGGATGAGAGACAGGAAGAAACAGTGAAATAGTCTTCTGTAATGCAAGAAGCAACCTGCAGGGCTGAAAAAGGAAACCAAAATGCGGCTTGGGGTTAGTATCTTGCCCAAGGATATTTGGCATGCAGACTGATGGAGCCAGAGATCAAACCACTAGCTGACCTGCTCTACCACCTGAGCTACAGCCACCCAAATGCAAGAATGTAGAACATAAAATCAGTCTTTATGTGGATGATGTGTTGCTTTTCCTCACAAACCAATCTCTCTTAGGCAATTACATTATTAAACTCTTTTTCAAGAGTTTCAGATTATTCAATTAACTGGCTAAAATCTACTGTTCTCCAGATTAATTGCTCCTTTGATAATTCTTCTTCTACCCCACTGCAATCGGGAAATAGTAAATATTTAGGTATTAATGTGTCACCTAAGCTTGAAGATTTAACTGAATTAAACCACATCCCACTTTTAAATAAAATGAAGATGATCTGGCTAGATGGAAATCACTCATCACTCATTTCTAAATTCCTTTGGAAAGAAAAACCCCCACGTATCAGCTTAAAAATGCTACAAAGGACCAAGGAGGACTAGATCTGCCTAACTTTCATCACTACTTCTTAGCCAACAGGCTTCAGTTTCTCTCAGGATGGTTAAAACATACCTTGTTAAATGAGCCTTGGCTGGATGTAGAACAGGCACAGTGCAATAATCTAGAGATTTTAGACCTACCATGTTTCAGCTCAAACATCAAACAACATGAATGCTTTAAAAGCCTCAACATCAGTTCTGCTCTGACAGCATGGTGGGAGTTTCTAAATACGACGTTAATTTATTAATTCCATGCAAACGTACACCTATCTGGAACAACCCTGACATACTACAGAACAATAATATGATTAACTTCCCAGATTGGAGTTGTAAAGGAATTAAATACTTGGAACATAAATTAGAAGGAAAACCACCACACCACACCCACCCACACATAAAGGGGCATTGGGGTGCAGGCATGTCACCAGGGTACAGCGAGGCATTCCGCCATCTGTCCCCTTCTGGCCACCTTTATTCCACTATACAACGCACTATATGCCGAGGTGAGGTTGAATACATAGAATACGATCTGTGTATTCAACCTCACCTCTGGCGCTGGTGCCCACCTCTCAATTTTAAATGTATGTAGACGTTGAAGTTTCTCAGGATGGGCCGTGCTGACTCCAGCTGCTCTCTGGCAGGAAGCTCCATGCCCCTCCCATCTTTTAAATGCACTTTAGAACAGCATGCAGCAAAACCACATATGAGTGGGCAGAGGGAGGTATGGGGTCTTCACACCCACGTTCTCTGTTTACCTTTGGGGCAGGGTGCTGGGAGGAGTCGGCCGTTTTATTATGGTCTGGAATGCGTGGCCTCCCTGCTGCTACAGGTCCGGGGTGGTCTGCTTGTCTCCACCTCAGGGAAAAGGGTAACATCTCCTGGGTCTATTTACCTTCATCCCTCTGGGGGTGGTGATGCCTGGACCTGGAGTATGGAGTATGTTTGGGGAGTGTGACTGTGTGTACAGTGTTCATTTATGTTTGTCTCCATGTTGGGCGAGTGACGAGAATTTGTATATGTGTGCATGATGGTGGGAATGTACACTTGTGTCTGTGTGTGCCTGTTCATCTGTGACTATATGTCAGGTCAAGTCTTAGACTCCACCTCTCTGGGAACACCTCAGAGAGGTGGGGGGGGGACTTTCTCCCCTCACCACACTCCCTGCCGGTGACTGATGCCCTTGGACGTCGGTGCGTTGGAGGTTCTGGGTGTTCGGGGCTCGGCACTCAGCTATGTAACGGATCACTCCCGGTGGCTGCTTGGCGGGCCTGGCACCCGTGGCTCAGTCGGGCCCCTTACGGGGGGTGGCGGGCTCTCGGACCTCGGGCCTCTGGGGCTTGGCTGGCTGCTAGCAGAGTCCACGGTCACTACAGCCCCCTGTGGTTTCTGTGCCACGGCTGCTGGGTGACCCCACATCTGGGGCTCGGCAGGGTTGCCCCTCTGATGGTCCTCCTAGGGCTCTCGCACTCTGGAGGCCTCTGGATGTCTGGGGCCTACATCTCCTCCATGCCTGCTTCATGCCCTGGGGGCGGGGCTATGGGTCCCCACACCCTCTAGCAGATCGTTACATGGAGAAACTTTATGAATACAAGCGCGCTCACACATACAGGTGTACACACGGGTGCTCACAGACACAAACTATAGCTTTCTTGGCTCCTACCTCAAAATGCTGTCGGTCTTGCGTGCTACACAATAACATTCAATATTTAGTATTTACTGTTAGTTACAGTTATCTAAGTTAATGATGTGGTTTCATGTTTATTGTGTTGCTCTCTAATTGCTTGTTTTCTTTATTTTTTGTTGTTGTTCTGTCTCAACAGGTGATCCAGCATATATTTTTTTTTAGATTAGAATAGATAAAACTTTATTTATCCTGAGGGAAATTCTTTTAAAGGCTGCCAGATGATCCAGCACCATCATGAGCACCCCATGCAACCATACATAGAATACACAACATAACATTGGGAAGACAGGTCAGTGAGGCATGAAAAAACACAGAAAATACACAGTTCATCAGGATAGAGGAGCGTCTTCTCTCACTATCCCGCTTTCCCTCTGTTTTTCTTTCCCTGCCTTTCTCTATCTCTCTTCCTTTCCTATCCCCTAGCATGGCTGTGCCATCTGTAATAACTTAAAATAAAATAAAATAAATAATAATAAGGTCAATCAAATGTACCAATACGGCAAGGCCGTGATGATCCTCTTGGTAAAGTAAATCCGTTTGGCATCTTTCTTGGTTTTAAGACAATAATTCTGATGGCTAAAGAACCAAACTGGACAGGCAAAAAAAAAACCTACACTCCTGAAGCTAAGTGCAAATTAGAAAATTCCTGGTCAGAGGAATCAAAATTTTTTTTGGAAAACATGGACCCCACATCCTTTGAACTAAAGAGAGGTTAAGAGGTTATCAGCTCTCACTTCAAAAGCCTGCATTCCTCTCCCAAATATCCAACAACTAGACTTCTCAGTTCTCAGATATCCTCCTGGAGAATTGTAAACACACATTAGCATGTAGGTCCTTTTTTATTGTCTGTGTAGGGTCAGTCATCCAGGTCATGGTAGTCTTGAGTGCTTAAGAAAAGAAAGCAATTAGATTTCTTTAAGTTTTATGAAGACATGTCACCTCTCATCCAAGAGGCCTCTTTGGTTCTAAAAACAAATGGTGAAGAGTCCCAGGTATTTAACCCCTAGTGGTTGTGGTCTTGATGCATGCTCAATCATCCAGGTAGGAAATTCCCAGAAAGTTCATTCTGTTCTCGGAGTGGGGGTTGTTCCCTTTAGACGTGGTCCTCAGGGAAGATGGCCTACCATTGATCATGTCGTCACATAGGCCAAGGTACACTTTCAACTCAACAAACCTTCAACAGAAACTGGTTAAACCCAAGGACAAAACTCCCAAACACAAGCTACACAGAACGGTGTATGTTGTGCAGTTCAGTGTGGAGTGTTCAGACCTCAAACCTTGGAGAAGATAGTAACACCACCTCAACAGGAGAAGACTTGGCTCTACACCTTCACTTGAAAAAGAAAAGCACACTTTTTCAGGGATTCCAATGTTAACATTCTGGACCAAGATGGTTTGAAAGAGAGGTAAAGGAGGCCATTTATGCCCACTGTGAATGACCATTATGATACCAGCTGTCTGCCACCTACAATGGGAGTCTTGAGATGCCTTACTAGGTGCTTCAAACCTACTCACTGCCTAAAGTGCTTTCCCCCAATCACTTGATGGGGTGGGGCAAGGTCTCACAGTGGTTTCACCCTTAACCCCATTGGTGATTGTAACGACCCAACCATGTTTTCACACTTTGGCTCAATTGACAACTCACATGCTCAATAGTAGGTCAATGACCGACCCTCAGGAATAAAGGACAAAAAACCTGCACTAGGGATAAAGCTTAGTTATACTGCAATAGGTGTAGGCTGCTGGGGGATTCCCATGATGCACTGAGAATTTCTTCTTCAGTCACCTTTCTCACTCACCATGTGTTAATAGACCTCTCTGCACTGAATCATACGTGTTATTCATCTCTGGCTCTCTTCCACAGCATGTCTTTTATCCTGTCTTCCTACTCTCACCCCAACCGGTCAAAGCAGATGGATGGATGCCCCTCCCTGAGCCTGGTTCTGGTTCTTATCTTGTATAAATTTGAAATGAATTGAAAAAAACTGTGAGTCTCCACCTTTTGTATTTAGAACTGAAGACGCCTCTTGGATGAGAGGTGAAGCATCTTCACATACCTTAAAAAAAGGATAGTTGCCTTCTTTTTACACGCTCTTAACCTTTCCTGTTATGCTAATGCTAATGCTAATGCAGAGAACAGCAGGGGTTGAAAACTAACCTGTGGTGTTATGTTGTTTTGCACTGGCTGGCTTCTTTTCCATAGTCCACAGAAAAGCTTTCCTTTGGATCTCTATCACTAAAAGCATGTGTGACACAGCACTGTGTCACGTCTGACAAGCAGAGAAGATTAAAAACACAACCGCAAAAGTCTGATTAATAAATAAATACAATTTAAGAAAAGGATCTGACCTTTATTGATAGTAAAATTGAAACACTGAAATAGCTGTGATGGATTTATCCTGCCTCTCACCCATGACAGCTGGAACAGGCTCCAGAGGCCTGTTTAAATTTACTGTATTTATAAACAGTTTTATGGCTATGAAGGTACTTTTTTTCTTACAAATAGAATTCATCATAGAAATGTAATAGGAGGATGAGTTTGTTAAACATTTAGTTCTCAAACTGTGTGTGCAGAGAACTATAAGCAGAAGCATAAACGCTATTGGAGACTTGAGACAAATCTGGGCAGGTCAGGAATTAGCCAGAGGCAGGTGACTGACACACACACACACACACACACACACACACACACACACACACAC